>WEIV01019606.1:8249-52891 GCA_013390005.1 Calyptomena viridis | reverse complement strand
GGCGGAGGGTGCGCGGCGCGGGGAGCGGCAGCACGTGCGCGTGTCCTACCGCCGCGCTGGGAAAGTTGTGAGTGAACATCAGCCCGCCGGGCTGGGCTTCCCGGGAAAGGCGAGGGTGAGCAGTCAGAGGCTGCCTGTGAAATTAGGAGGACGTGGGATTTTGTATGCTTCGATGGTGAGCCGAGAGTGATGCTGGGCTCTAATTTTCATTACGAGAAGTGGAGGTTTTACCGCAACTTTTGTTTGTCTGCCTGTCTACAATACTTATTGAACTGACGCGTGGTTGTAGGTCCGCTGAAATTGCTGGAGATCCATCTAGGTGTCTTACCGCCGAGATTTTTTGTTTCCTCCTCTTCGAGTTGAAAACTCGACAGAAGAGACTGTCAGTATTTTGCTCTTCTGAAAATTACTGTTGAGACCTGGTACAGCTACGCTGTGTGTAACTGCTTGTCAGACTGATGTCACAACGAACTTCCAAATATTTTCAGTTTACAGTTTCCTCTATCGCTATTATTAATAACAGCAGTTGACATAAGCTGTTTTTTTCTTGAGCTGTTCTTCAACTTCTGGGTTTATGTATGGCTTATGAATTGCAGTACGACCTGCATTAAGTGAAGTTTAGTTTTAAGGAGTTGTTGTAATGCAGTTCTTTATAACCCTGTCTGTAATTTACCGAACCTTATGTTTGTTCTCTTCAACAGTGCTATGCTCTGACACTGCAATTGTCAGTCTAATTTAAATTTAACATTAATATTTCATACATCATTAGTAAGAAATTATGGGATTGTTTAATCTTTTAGCTTGTTTACCACTTACATAGCCTTCATGTTAAAGTGTATTAGATGGCATCCATTTATCATTTTATTATATTACTGGTCTTCATTTCAAGGGTCATCACCCACGTATGTAATGTACTTTCCACATACTAAACGTATTTAAGTCAGTGACTTCAACTGAGCAACAACATATTTGATTCTTTGTTAATATAGCTATCCATTACAGAAGTTAGTCCTCAAAAATATCATAACTTTGGTTAGTGAAATGTGCTGAATATTATTAGAGGAAGAAGTCAGGGATAGCTTCTTAATTTGAAGCTTGGTTCATCTTTCCATGGGTTTTAAAATGCAGTAGGTGTCAGGTGCCTAGAATTTAGTTGGAAGTAATTCCTGCTGAAAGAAAATTATTCACAGTTGTGAGTTTTGTTGTTAGTTTACAAGGTGCAATCTGCAGTCTTTGACATTTCTAATTTATTTTGTGATTTAGGAAAGCCAAATTATGATTTCAATGTATGTTGCATGACTCTTTAAAACACATATGCTTTGATGTGAGATATCGCTAATGTTCAAGACTGCACTCTAAGTAGGGAGTGATTGGATAGCACTCAAAGGCAAATACCTTTTTTTTAATGAAGAAAAAAGAGTTCTGAATGAAGTGGTGGAAGAAAACCTTGGAAATAAGCATCTGAGCATATGTGGAGAGCTAGTGAGACTTGCTAATGAGACCCTGGAAAATTTTAAAATCTAAGTTGTCTGAAAAGGTCTTCCTACTAGCTTCCTTTTCTCATTTTTTTTTCCTTCCCTTTTCTCTCAAGCTGAATACTGATTGAGCAGCAATGGGACTGTTTAATGGGAAAACAATAAAAATGAGCAGTGAAACTTTGAACCTTACAGCTGACTCTAATGTTCTGTTATCACAGTAAGTGTGGAAATCATGTTGGCAATGTCACTACCCAGTGAGGAAAGCAAGTTGAAGCACAGGCAAGTAATGCAATTAGGTTACTTGTGTCTTTTGATGTGCACATTATGACCCAAAATCCTTACAAGAAACAAGGGTTGAAATGTGAGTTTTGACTTCAGCTCCCTTAAATATAAAGGAAATGGTAAGACTTCTTTGAGACTGCACTAAAAATGAGGTCATACTAGAAAATGCTGCATTAGAAATAGTGAAATAGTATAATAGTAGATATATAACTTCACTTTCCCTGTTAAGTTAGTAAGTAAGAGGTGCAAAATTTAAACACTCAATGCAGTCATTCTTTGCCCTTGAGATGTTTGGTTACTTTATATGTAGTGTGACTTAACTCAAGTTTGGAGGCCAGTCCTACTGAAACTCTAGCAGGCTTTTTTTATGTATTTTAAGATTGTGTTAGATTACATAGGTATGTATTTAGAGTCAGCATGTGGTAGTGAGGTACAGTCAGACTGCTATGGTGTGATCTGACCATGCAAGAGAGGCAGAGCTGTCTGTGACTTCAAATAATTTGGTTACAGGCTGAACTGGTTTGGCCCTCATGGGTAAAATGTGTGTCTAGTGGTATTCTGATGTTGACAGTATAAATGTTGATGTTTATAAATGTGCCATCTTGTATTAAAAATGTGTAAATTAATGTTATTGATCATCAGGTGTTTTGAGGAGATGGCATAGTGAAATGATGTTTTGACTAGTTATAAATTAAACTTTCCAATTCGTTGCTGAAACAGACATCTTCAAACTTCCCTGTGAATGAGGGCTGTCAGCCTCTCCCACCACCTCAGCTGCTTGCCACAGCACCGGAGCGAAGGAGGGATAGCAGGTTGATGGAGGAGGCATTGATATCCTGACAGCAGTAAGCAGAGAAGCTGTTTAAAAGCAGTCCACAATGCAAAAATAGTCTGCTTCTGTCAATGGTAGAACAGTGTCCCCTGGGGACTGTGTCATTCCCAGTGCCTAGAAGAGATACTTGTATTCTTCAGTGCTATCTAGAAATTCTAATACGGCAAGTTGATTTTTTTATTTTTTTATTCATGAAACTAGTGCTATAATAAGTTACATAAGAGCATTTTTTGTCACTGTGCAAATTCTATTTCTGAGCAGAGAAGCGCTTCTGTAGGAAAAATTAAAAGACAAAAAGATGGTGTTGGACAACTGTGATTTCAGACACCATTAACAATTTTGATCCCTTTACATTAATTCTGTAAACATTATTAGTCTCTCTGAACCTTTGTTTCGTATAAACTTTTTTTAACCTATCATGGTTTTGTAGGTTTTTCTCTTGAGAATTTACTAGACTTGATCTTTATTTTTTGGTAATTGTTACTTTTGGTTTCTCACAGTATTTAAAGTGAAGCTTCAAGGGTAAAGGTACGTGAGTTAAGGTTCTGAGTTACATGGTGCAACAAGATCTTCATAAAATGTAGTTTGACAGTAAAGTGACACACATGCAGATAAAAAGATACTTTCTGGTTTAATTCTTTCTAAGTCAGTCTTCCTTGCTATGGTGTGGGAATAGGGCAGTCGAGTAGGGTGTTTATATTGCCTTTTAGAAAAAGTCTTGTAAATTCCGTAACACATTATGGTGTCCTTGAGTTTTGATTCCAGTCTTTACAGATAGTTTAACTTTGTGTTTGTTTTGTCATTGAGATATTATGTATATTATAAAAGAATCCTGTCCACACCTTGTTATTTCATGCTGTCTAAAGTTATTACTACTTTGTTTGGATACTTTGTCCCTGTCTGTTTATACCAAATTTCTCGCAGCAGCTTTTTAGTGTCTGTAATGTATGTATTTGATGAAAAGTGTTGTGAGGTGTTTCTGTTTGTATGGGATGCCAGTGTGGGTGACTGAAAGGAGGGAAGTTTAGTGAAGTGACCATTAATATATTTCAACTTCCTTTTGTACTTTCTTCATTCATTTGGCATCTCCCTGTTGCCCAGTGTCAAATCTCCTCACTTAAAATTGGATTGAGCAGCAGCATGTATTAGTCACAGATGCTCTGTAATACTCATAGGTGTATTACTGAAATGCTTTATGATGTGTAAAGTAAGGAAAGAGGGTAGATTTTTGGCTTCATTTCACTTATACTTTGGTGCAGTGAGGTGTGCTGCTTTAACCTCCTGATTGAGGTACTTCTGCCAGAGAAACTCTCAGTGATTTTGGCCCTTTTTATTTTGGTGCATGCATGGTGTCCAGAACAAGAGGAAAGCATTGTTCTGTGTGATAGAGTTACACTCTCTTTCTCTTGTCCTGTGAAGTCTTTATTTCTATCTGGTTAGCCCCAAGATTGCCTCTTTCTCATGGGACACATGAGGTATGAATTTCAATGACCGCCTTAGGATAAGGAGAATTTAGTCCTTGCAAATCCTATGGCCTTGTATGGAAGTTGGCAAACAGGCACAAAATTAGCCTTCCAAGTCTGGTGACTGTGGAAGTACTGACTTCGTATTCTGAATCCAGGAAGCAGTTTCAACCTGAAATCTGACTGTGTAGTCATTAGTTTCTGACATCTGTGAAAGAGCTGAAAATTTAAATTTACTCTGAAATGCAATGTTTCCTAATGTTTAGCACACGGTTTCTGATAATCATAATTTTTTTGAGACGGTTAACTTACTATTTTTTCCAGTGAAGTACAAAGCTTGAGTTGGTGAAGTCTGTTTCCGAAGCTGCATAAAAGCTGTATCTTGAGAGTGAAACTTTCTTTTTTTTTTTTTTCCCCCTCTCCACTTACCTGTATTTCTCTTGTTTTTCCAGTTGATTTTAACAGCTGCAAAATCTTGTACAAATTATGGTTTGGTTAGGATACAAATAAGCACCTATTTTCTCTTATTACACTGTCAGGACGCTGTCAGTTACTTGCATATTTGGTTCCACTGTCTCACCTTTGCTTTCACTGCAAACTTATGAGTTGGGAGGGTTTTGTTTATCTTTAGCAGAGGAGTAAGTAAAGTATAGGATAACAAACAGTCTCAAGTCTACAAAAGTAGCTGCTTGACTGTTACTGATACTCATTTGTACTATTTTGTGAGAGTACCTGTTTGACCATAAAAAATACTGATAATATGAAGCTTCACTTTCTCTACCCAGTTTCTATGCATGTGCTGTTCCAATCAAGTCCTCGCTTCTCTCCTCAGAGCAGCAGCTGGGACCTGTTGTGTTCAATCCTTTTTTCTACAGCCTTGTTCATTGCTGTGCTGGTGTGTCAGCTCCAAAAGCCCCCATACACGGTTAGTGTTTTGTAATGCAGTTCATTAGCAACCTGAATTTGACTTTTAGGTGTTTAAGTCATACAGTTAATACTTCTGTAATTCACTTCTTTATCTGAATTGTTCATGTATAATTTTATTTCCTTGTATATATTGGAGCCTACTGAGGAAAATGTAATTTGAGGTCCAAAATCTTTGTTACTTTTAAGATACAATATTATTTTTGGCAATAAACAGTATGCTTCTGTTATATTCAATATACCAGAGAGAGCCCTCCTGTGGTTAACTTAATACCTATCAATTTTCAGAAATGTTAGAAATCTATCAGGATAAAATGGACTGGTTTCTATATTTAATTTTCTTGCCATTTAACTCAGCATTTGTAATGCATTTCAGCTAATGTTACTGTGTGTAGTAATTTTGGGTTAATTTAAATCAAAACACAGGGTCAAGAAACCTCTGTGCATGCCAGCACTTGGACTTGTAGAAAGACTACTGCAATAGGGAGGACTCTGTGTCCTTACCGAAGCAGTGGAGTGCAAGATGGCTCACTGATTAGGTGGGGCGTGCTCAAGCTGTGTTTTGTCCCCTCACTGGACATGATGCTCAGTTCTTTCCTAAACTTCCTTATCTCCCAGTGTGGAAAATTTATCTCTTGTGGTTTGCTGTAGAGAATTGCAGTGGCCCTGTAGGTGCATTCCTGTCAGGAGCCAGACTGCAATGTGTGTACCGTTTAGTGGAGATGCAACTGTGTGGGTAGGTAGGTGTCTGTTCACATACAGAAGAAAGAAAAATTCAGCTTTTCTCTTATTTTTAATGCTCAGACAGGTGACTTATGGTCTTTGTCTAACAATATGCTGATGCACACATTTATAGCAGTTGACTTCAGCAAAAGTGAGCGTATACTAATTATTTTGATGGATTTGGGCCAGGAGTAGACATGTTTGGCTACTTTAAATAAGTCTGAAAAAAGTTAATTCAGAGATCAGCAGGTTAAATACAATGCAACTCAGGAATCCCAAGCTAAAAATCCTACATGTATTGTAAACGTTCCTCACAGTCAAGAGACCAAATTACATTGACTGAAAGAAACAGCAGTCCCAGATTTTTAATGTTTCTTTAGAATATGAAAAAGCTTTACTAAGAAATGTCAACTTTCTGAACCAACTGCTTTCTGAGAATTCCAGTGTGTCGTGGTTCAACCCTGTCAGGCAACTAAGCACCATACCACCACTTGCCCACTCCATCTCAGTGGGGTGAGAGAGAGAAACTGAAGGGTAAAAATGAAAGAACTCATGGGTTCAGGTAAAGACAGTTTAATAGGTAAAGAAAAAGCCCCCCACACAGGAAAAACAAGGAAATAATTCACCACTTCCCAAGGGCAGGCAGGTGTTCAGCTGTCTCCAGGAAAGCTATGCTCCATCACTCAAAACAGTTACTTAGGAAGAAAAATGCTGTCACTCCAAATGACCTCCCTTCCTTCTTCTTCCTTCGATTTTATCGCTGAGATTGATGTCATGTGGTGTGGCACGTCCCATTGGTCAGTTGGTGTACTGGGTCTATCCGAGCCCCAGCAGCCTTAGCAGTGCTAGGAGATAACACTCCACTGTTTTGACTGCTGTGAGGGAGAGGCAGAGGGGACACGAGCAGGTCGGGTGACCCAGACTGACCAAAGGGATATTCCAGACCATATGATGTCAGCTCAGATATAAAAGAACAGCAGGGGTGGGGGCACGGGGTTGTCTCCGATGGCTGCCTGCTGAAGGGACAACCAACGTGTAGGGCCCTGCTTCTCAGGACATGAGCTGACCTCGTGGAATGGGAAGTAGAGATTAGATTCTCCTTTGCTTTGCTTCCTGCATGTGCAAATTTTTTTTTCACTTGTATTAAACTGCCTTGTCTTGACCCACGAATTGCTGTCATCTTATTGGTAAAGGGAAGGGGCAAGAGACTGTCCAGGTACTTGGTGCCCAGTCAAGGCCAACCTGTTAGAGTTGGTTTCAGCTGTCCTAGCTATATCTCCTTCCAACTTTTTTTGCACTCCCAGCCTCCTCACTGGTGGGGCAGTAGGAGAAGCAGGAAAGGCCTTGATCCTGCGTAAGCTGTGCTCAGCAACAACAAAAACATCTGTGTGTTATCAGTACTGTTTCCAGCAAAAATTCCAAACACAGCCCCATACCAGTGACTGTGAAGAAAATTAATTCTATTCCATCCACAATCAGCACATAATGTAAACTGGTTTTTACTGTCAAGCTCTGGGGTGATTTATGAGGTTCAAACTGATTTTGACAATTGTCAGATTTGGAAGAGTTTCACTGGATAATGTGCTTGTATGGGTAGTTTTTCTCAAAATATGTTTTCAACAGAGAAATCCTTTTTCTCTTCTTTATGAAGAAGCACCATGGGGAAGACCCACTTCTGGAGGCCTGCTCAAGAGGTAAAGAAGAGGAAGAAAAATCTATTGTAGGGATCTAACAGGACTTCATGCTTATCTTTCAAATTCTTGACCTTCATTTCTATAATTTTCACATATTTTTCTTCACTGAGAGGACAACATGGCTCTAAGTCTATGCAAACACTTGGTCATTTAAGTCGCCTATTTAATTACCAAACTAAGAACAATATATTGAGAGAATTGCAGGAACAATAGTGATGAAGTGTATGTCCAGCTAACAGAAATATGTTGGCTACAATATCCTACTCTTTTCTGGATGCTTGTACTCTGCAGAGTCAGAGCTGTCATGTTTCTGTTCAAGGTCATGTTTCACATGGGTAATGTTGTCTTAGGCTGTCTTTTTAAGATCTCATGGAAGATCCTATGGAAGGAATTTCATCTCTTTCTTCTGGTGAAATCCTGTGTATCAAAGAACTCTGTCCTTAGGAAACAGTCACTAGCTGGAATACCAGACTTTCATCTAGCCACATGTGGATTTAACAGATAACTACAGCATCCCTTTCCCTACTGTTACCTCCACCCGTTGGTTACCATCCCATGGCTGAATTTTTCAGCCAGATCTCTAATGACGGGGCGCGATGGCATTTGGGAGGTGCTTCATTGAGTCACCTGAAACTACCTCCGCAACAGTTTAAGCTTATCTACCAGACTTGTCCCTGAAGAAGTTGAAGAATTTTGTGTGTTGTCTTCAGCCTCAAGAGAGCTGCAGCAACAAGGAGTTTGGAGATTAGTGCCATCTGGCAGTACTGTGAACATGCAGTGCCGTGAAACTTCCATCAGGTTTGTGCCATGTAAGAGCTGCCATGTCCAGGGCAGTCTCCCGTGCTTTGTCACTTGTTTTTGGCTTGTTTCTTTTTAATGCCAAATTTACAGTGGAAATTGGACACCAGCTAGAAAATCTGGCCTGTACAACCTAAATGTTTCATCAATCAGGAATAAACCATTGATTCTGTGCTTAAGAAGCAATGGCAATTTGACAGTTTACTTCTTTGCTATGCGGCAGTTTGTGACAGCATGCGATACTGCTAAGAGATTTAGCCAGGCAGAGTAATTATCCGAACTAGAATTTTGTCAGGACACCAGTGTTAATACAGGGTGCTTTAGAAATTGGATTGCTCACTGAAGTGCATAAGTGTGGAGTTATCAGACTAACTTAAGGTGTTCATTTGCTTAAAGAGGCATATTTTTTCATATCTGTACTTAAAATAGAATAACAGATGAATTTATGTGGAAAACTTTAGCCTTTTTACTTATTTTTGCTCTCTGAAAATAGTTTTCTATATATTAAGTACTAGGAAAATGGAAAGAAATAGGACAAGTAACAAGTAACAAAGAACATTTTATAGCAGCCTGTGACAAGTTCGGTTATAGGTGAAGGTGAGGAAGAGGAAGGATATCTTATGTCTCTGTTCAGAGCTAATGCCTGGGAAATACAGGCCCTGCAATGTTAACAGCTCCACTACTGTGAGATAAGTATGTTTTTGTCTAATTGTGATTAAAATCTCCCAATTTTGCATCAGGTAAAATAATTTTCTGTCACCGGCAGTTTGTCTTTCTGTTTTGTCATCCAGTCTTTGGGCTAAAAGTTGCAGTTGTAATGTAATCTTTGGGTGATGCTGCTGAAACTTTGTGTTTATCCAAGAAGGCAGGGTCAAACAGTGCACATGTACTAGGGAGGTTTGAGACATTCCCAGTTGCAAGAGTTAGCTCCAGCAGATGCTGGCAACTAAAATCTCTTCTGTGGAGATCAGCTTCACCCTTGGCGAGATTTTGCCAGTCCCTGACAAAACCTGCACAGATGAAGCAGTTAGCCACAGCTAGATAGTTTGAGAGGAGACTGTAAATTGTACCAAATCTTGTGCTGAACCAACATCCTTCAGTGATTCTCCAATTCTGAATCATCTGTCTTGCACTGAATGTAATACACAGTTTAATGCAATAGTTGACTTCTTTTTTAATGTATTTTTATATGAGAACAAAACGCCTTGTTCTTTTGGAGGAGAAAGCCCTTTTATTTTCAACAAAGCAGCGCGCCTCCACTCTTGTCCCTTTTTCTCCTTTTTATTTGCTTTTTGGAGGGATCCCCCCCCCATTTTAGATTCTTTAATGTTTTTGATATCTCACTTGGCTGCTGGGTAAATTACTATATTGGATTGAATCATGGCAATTTTTAGATTGCTTTTTCTATAGAGGGGTAGTTTCACATTAACATGGAGTGTGCAAAAAAGACACATTAATGCCATCCTACAAGCAATATATTTCTCTTTTTCTCAGACTCTGATAAATGACTATATTTTAAGTTGCATTTGTTGTGGGTGCAAAATGAATGACAGGCTTGAATGGATGTTGTTTTTCCAAAATTGCTCAATATAAACTGAAGTGACAGTGAAATTGCTGATCAAATTTTGCAATTACACCACCAGTATAAAAATGTAAATTCAGAACTTTTATGACATTGATTAACAAATTCTCCACTAAAGTTACAGAGTCATTAAAGACACAAAATACTTGGGATGGCTGTAAAAATTAGCAGAAAACTAAAAAAAAATTACATGCAAAATATTCCCGCATTATATTTAACCTGTGTTTCACATCAGATTAAATCTTTTTCAGCATAAGGGCACCCTTGACATAATTCCCAATAACTGTGAAGCAGTGGGAATTTCTTCAAGTACATGGAGACACTCCTTCTCATGATAGATTTTATTTTAAGCTAAATTACTCGAACTATATAGCCTAAGAAGAGTGTGGGTTTATATCTCCATTTTCCCTAGAGTAGTCAATTTAAGAAATATAAGCCCAATCCAAGTGCAGCCAGAACATATGTATTAGCCTATTCTTTGCTAACATGAAAGTGAAGTTACGTTCACCTCCATCAACTACCTATACTAATAGAATTTAAAAGCATAATTGAAAAGTGCGCCAAGGAAAGTATAGGTTAGATATTAGGAAGAAGTTTTTCACAGAAAGAGTAAAAGTATTGGAACAGTTTGCCCAGGGAGGTGGTAGAATCACCATCCCTGGATGTGTTTTAAAAAAAGACTGGATATAGTACTTGGTGACATAGTCTAGTCGAGGTGTAGGGCGTGGGTTGGACTCGATGATCTTGTAGGTCTCTTCCAACCTAGTAATTCTGTGATTCTGTGATCTTCAACGATGCAAACAGACTTGCCATGTGAGCAGGAAGGGCTGCAGAGGAGCACAGGAGACTTCTGGAACTCCGTCAGGGAAAGTAGCAAAACTGCAGAGGGATGGGAAATAAATTTGACTGGAAACACAGTCGACTACCTTCTGGCATTTTCCCCCATCTTCCCCGTCTTCTTGCTCCGTGAGGAGAGGGTGCACCAAGAGCAGTAGAGATGAAAATGCTGAGACATTGTTTAAACCTTTGATACACAAAGCGTTGGGAGAAACTTCTTGACAGAGTTGTTATTAATGTGAGACTTACCACCTCAGTCTTACAGAAAGTATCTCAGCCAAGTACTACTCTGAAATTCCAGGTGCTGTAGTGTGCGCTCTGACCCCACACATAGTAATCGTGCAGTCATGAATAAGGTGTTTTCTTTGAAGCAACTTCAGTATGAACATGTGAGAGACATTTTTCTTCAAATGCTCTAGACTCACAACAGATGTCTCCTTCAGAAGCAATGAAGAAAAATTGTATTTTATATTGCGAACAAGGAAATGGAGATGGCATCATGCTAAGCAGCAACCTGCTTCTGCATCTGGAGTGGATGCGAATGACAGATGAACATGGGACATCAAGGCCAGGACATGTGTATTTACTGCCTGTACACTTTTCCAAGACATAGGTCTTGGCAAAACTTGCCACTTTCTTGTGTTATAGTAAGTAATGTTTGCTCTGTGACTTACTCTAGTAAAATATTACTGATAAAGCTTAAAACTAAGATTCAGTGAGAAGTGAAACTCTTCTTCAATCCATTTTAAAGGAAGTGTTAGTAGAATAGATTATTCAGAGATACTTATTAGTGTGGGCTTTGAGTTTTTGCTTTTATTTATATATATACATACATATACCTACAGGCCTGTATGTTTGTTTATGGGCAGGAGGAGGTGAGGAGACCATCTTTGCTTCCTGCAGGGAGAGGGAGTTTATTTTTCTTAGTGTAACATGCCAATAATCTTGCAAACAATGGAACAATTTTGTGAAAGACACTATACAAATATGTGGAGAAGCATATGCTAATGAGTATAAATTCAGTACAATCTACTGTGTCTTTGGCATTTTCAGGTTTTTCTTTTTTTTTAACAAATCTGGATTTTTTCTTTTGTTTTTGTGTCTTGTCCCTCTCTAAGCCCAGATTGTATGTGGGCTGACTTCATGTTCAGTTTTTGAACAGTGATAACTTTCAGCAATCTACTGAATATTTTTTCCCTCTCTGCTTCTAAGTCTTGAAATACATAGGACATAATGAGAAATAGGCTCATTTCATTTATGCCCATGTTTCTTTCCAATCTTTCCTGTTAGTCATTTCTACTCTTAAGACAGTGGAATCCCATGTAGATTTTTTTTTAGGAGACCTAATGTGAGTTTGTTCAAAAACACTTACCAAGGCTGCTGTCCTTACAATACACTTTGCTAACCTGCTATTCTCCTGATGTGTGATCTAAAATAAACAACTGACCTTCTATTCCATTTATTAGTTGCCTTCTTCATATTGCAGATTAATCTCCAATTTACTGATATTGTTGTTTGAGAAACTGGCTATTCTTTTTTAATTACAGTGGAGGGTGAGGAGCTGCCAGAATGTTAGGATAGAAGTGACAGGAAAGAAACATCAAAGTCAGGAAAATGCATTTTCCTTATTATTTTTCTGGATATACATCACATTAATCTATTTCTTGAACTTCTGAGTTACATTGCTATCGTGTTTCCTATGCTTTCTCTTTCATATTGCTCTAATCTGCATGTCTGGTATGTTTTGTTATTTTTTTTTTAAATGCATGCTAACTGCAACTTTGCTTCTGTGTTCTAATTTATTATAGCATATTAGTAAAGCTGCTTTGGAACACCCTGGATTAATGATGCATTTAAACTATTTTAAAATGACCCTGGGCTAGGTCAATTATTGAAGTAATGTCAGTAAGGAATATTTTATTTTGATTGCAGTAAGCTCTTACTTTTATGTTAACCACATTGTACAAACATGACCTGTGGGCTTTTAATGTTGTAGTGAATTGAAAATGTGTGAATACCACATGCTTTATATTTTTATGTAGCAAACTAAGGCTGCTCTTGAGAGAAGACTCTATGGTCTTGTTTTCTTCTGTTGTAAGCAGGGTCACCTTTTTGTGCAAATGCTCTGAGAAGACAGGGTTACCTTTTTGGTAAAAAGGGAAGACAGAGTGAGGTGTGGGTGCTGCTTATGACATGGTAGCTGTCAGTGCAATCGCCCCTTCTATATCCCAAGTTAACACAGGCCCGTGCTACAACACCTGTACTCTCCTTTTCTCTGTGGCTTGAAAGTTGGAAGGAATGAGTAGTTCAGCACATTATTGTTATTCGTGTGCAGGGTGGGAGAATTCTGTGACACAGGTTATTTCTTGGAACTTCATTTGTAAAAGCAGTGCTTTTATTTTTTTTTCATGTAAAATTCAAGTCCTTAATTATTGCAATATGCCTTTCATTTTTGAAGGTGTAAAGTGCTAGTTGCTCTGTTCTGCTTTAGAATACAGCTAGAATGAGGGCTTATTATATATTTTTCAAATATATAAAATAAAATGCACATCACAAATGTCTTAATCTACTCTGTTTTTCTGTGCAAAACTGCACTGTAGTTGCTCTATTAGAGTCTAGGATTATGGGCAGTGGATAATGAAAATTTAAAAAGCAAAAATCATCTCAGTATAACTAAATTTAGTAACACAAACTTAGGTCGATAAAACTCGATTTGACCACTCTTCAATGATGTTGGACTTCACAGGTTTAGCAGTGCTTTGTAAGCTTGAGTAACTTGTTAAGTTTTACAAGTAGCTTTAGGCTGTGCCTGTAGTTTTTTGTTAAACAGCTCTTCTGGAAGAGGAGCTGAAAACTGACTCCAGTCATGGCCTGAAAGTGCACCTTACAGAACTTGTAGATATTTGCTTAAAATAAACAGAATATGCACTTCCCCAGAACAAGGTTTTCAAGTAATTTATAGATCTACTAAGTATCTAGAGAGGGGTAAAAACAGTTTTTAAAATGAAGATTCCTACTTTGTGTAGGAGAACAGTGATTTGGCAGTGAATGAGGTGCTCAAGAGATCAGCAGAGATCTCGAACATCAAGCCACTTGTGAGACAGAGCAAACTGTAAAACAAGACCAGAAAGATTAATTCCAGTTGTTTCTGAAGAATCATGGGAAGAAAAATAAAAACCCTTTTGTGTTTTGGAGTTGTTACTAGGCTGAGGTACTTCCCAGGTGCCTGGAGACAAAGATTTTCCATGCCTAGGAAACAAACAACTGATGGGTGCATTCAATGGCTGGTGTTTGGAAGATTCATTATAATGGACAGAGTTTATGTAATAAAATAGAGAGAAGATAAGGAAATTGGAAACTTAGGGTAGAAATTAGGCAGAATTCTGCTCCTGTATTTCAGAATCTCTCCATATCATCTTTTTGTCTAGCCCTCTGAAGAAAAATGTTGATAAATTATAAAATAATGTATATGGGGAAGTAAATAATCTTGGGTTTACATATGCAGCAATAACTTCTGACACAGTAATTGCTGCTCGGGAAGGAGCTCTTGATGCTTGTATTAGTTTTATGAAAATGTTAGCTTTCATTTCAAAGAGAATAGCATTGTTACGACTATGGTGTAAATTCATTGTGTACTCTCAAATACTGTATGCAATTCTTGTGCAATCATAATCCTCACAGATGGGGTAGAAAAGATACCTATTAAGGGTGAATAAATTCAGTAAAGGCTTCGTTGCCAAGTGACTGATGAGAGGACTGAGAGTATGATAGAGGTACCTTAGAAGACAGTAACATGGAAAAGATAGGCAGGGATCACTTTATTGACCCTCTCTTTCATTAGACATAATAGCATCAAATTAAATACTGTACTGGTTTCAAAACAAATGACAAGTACAGGTCTTTGTACAATAGGTTATTAAGATGTGGAGCTTTCTGAACCAGGGATTGTGGATATTAAAAGCTTACATAGCTTCAGGAAACAATTGAATACATTCATGGAGGAAGAATACATTAGGGATAAAGTCGGTGTCTCTGGTTTGCACTGTCCTTGAACCATCAGTTGCTGGAGGCTGGAAGGGTATTTTAGGGAAGCGAAGTTGTTTGTTTGCCGTGTATTTATATCTTTCTTTAGGATTTGCCGTTGTTCACTGTCAGAAACAGATAGTTAGCTAGGTGGACCTTTTTGTATGACTTAGAAAAGTCATTCTTAAACTAATAAAGTCATCCATAGTAGTTGCTGATACAAAATCAAGTTGTGGAACAGAAGATGATTTTGCATGAGTTTCTTGATGACAGAGAGTGTTCTGGTGAGCCAGAAAGAGTAATAGTGCCAGATGGATGTTGCTGCTCCACAGTGAATTTGATGTGTGGTACACAGAGAAAGCATGCACCCTGGATTAAATGTGAATGTAACAATATGCATTTTCCTGTTATAAATGCACATCTTGGTGTATGACTAAAGACACAATTTGAGAGAGACTAAAGACACAATTTCAAGATTCTGAACTTTAATTGATACCTAAAGGGATGCTGATCCATCCTCTGTTAGGTGCTAGTGGTAGGACTCTAGAGTCTTCTGTGTAGCTAGTTTGCTTTTAATTTTTAAGGCAACTTTATTGTAAATAAAGTTAAATTTTTCCTTCTCAGGAAAAATGTTGAGTATGGTCAAGTGTCATAAGGAACATCTTCAGTCTGAGATCATAGTATTTGTTATTCAAGATATGTGAAACGGCTTGAAAGGGGTTGTGGTTTTTGACATAGGATTTTTTTTTGAGTATTGAAGAAAAATATTTCATTAAATTGATACATTGCATATAAAGAGGAGATTATGACCCTAAAATGTTCAAATTACTCTGCGGAATATCTGCAGAGCTGTACATTCATTATTGTATAACCTGTACTCTGGAGGACGTATAGATATGAAGGTAATGCTTTGCTGTTTCTAAATGGTTCCCATTTTCCTGGTATTGAACTTTGTTAGATATCAAGGCTGTATTTTTGATTTCAGCATGAGTAACATCTTCCACAGGAATGTGTATCTTAACTACCTAGGACTAAAGAAAACATCTTTTCTCCCCGCTGCCTCAGTAGAGGTTACTTACAGGAAATGTTATTCATTAGGATTCTATAGGCTGTGCTTGTCAGGGATTTGCCAGGTACTTACCAGAACAGCACTTAATAGTTTGCTGACAGTAACTGGTGAAGATAAAAGCTCATCTCTTTTTCCCCTTTCTTTTACCTTTTTTTTTTTTTTTTTTTTTTNNNNTTTTTTAAAATGCAAATAGCATAATGTGAAGTTGCTAATGCAAAGCAGTACATCTAAGTTGGAAAAAGGTATTTTTAAAGAACCATAGAGTCCTTTAGATTGGAAAAGGCCTTTAAGGTCATTGAGTCTAACTCAGCTGCCAAGCCACCACTAAACCATGTCCCTGAGCATCACATCAATATGTCTTAAGTATCTCCAGGAATAGTGACCAATCCTTTCAGTGAAGAAATTATTCCTAATATCTGAGTTTTCCTAATATCTAATCTCTGGCACAACTTGAGGTTGTTTCCTGTTGTCACAGGAAAAGACTATAACTCCTGTTAGTTGGGAGTTAATCTTGTTAGTTGGGAGAAGAGGCCAACCCCTACTTGTCTGCAGCCTCCTTTCAGGTAGTCGTAGGGGTGCTGAGGTCTCCCCTGAGCCTCCCTTTCTCCAGACTAAACAGCCCCATCTCCCTCCGCTGCTCCTCACAGGACTTGTGCTCCAGGCCCTTCACCAGTTTCATTGCCCTTCTCTGGACATGCTCCAGCACCTCAATGTCCTTCCTGGTGTTCAAGGTGCAGCCTCTCCGGTGCCAAGTACAGGAGGATGATCACTGCCCTGGTCCTTCTGGCCAAACTATTTCTAGTACAAGCCAGAAGCGATTGGCCTTCCTGGCCACCTGAGATCACTGCTAGCTCATGTTCATCTGGCTGTTGACTAGCACCCTCAGGTCCTTTTCCACCAGGCAGCTTTCCAGCCACTTTTCCCCAACCCTGCGTGGGATATTTATGACCCAAGTGCAGTACTCTAAAATCTACTGGAACTTAATTTTAGAATCATAGAAAGGGTTAGGTTGGAAGGGACTATCATGGGCAGGGACACCTTCCACTAGACCAGGTTATTCAGAGTCCCATCCAACTTGACCTTGAACACTTCCAGGGATGGAGCATCCTCACTGTGAAGAATTTCTTCCTTATATCTCTTGTGGTTTAATGGTAGTCAGCAACTAAGAACTACACAGCTGTTTGCTCACTCCCCTTTTGATGGGATGACGAGAATTGCAAGAGTAAAAGGGAGAAAACTCAAGGGTCAAGACAAAGACAGATGAAGAAATAAAGCAAAAGCTGTGCATGCAAGCAAAGCAAAACAAGGAATTAATTCTCTACTTCCCATGGGCAGGGAGGTGTTCAGTCAGGAACAGCCCAGGAAAACAGGGCTCCATCTCACATAACAGTTACTGAGGAAGATAAATACTGTCACTCCAATTGTCCTTCCTTCCTCTGTCTTCCCCCAGCTTTGTATGCTGAGCATGGTGCCATATGGTATGAAATAGCTCTTTGGTTACTGGGGGTTAGCAATCCCAGCTGTGTCCCTGCCCCATATCTTGCGTACTCCCAGCCTCCTCTCTGGTGGGGCAGTAGGAGAAGCAGAAAAGGCCTTGACTCTGTGTAGGCACTGCTCAGTAAAAGTGAAAACATCTGTGTGTTATCAACACTGTTTTCCAGCACAAATCCAAAACTTAGCCCCATACCAGCTACTATGAGCAAAGTTAACTCTATCTCAACTGAAACCAGGACATATCTAAAATCTAGCATCTTTCAGTTTATAATCATTATCTCTTGTCCTATCATGGCATGCTCTTGTAAAAAGTCTGCCTTTGGCTCTCTTGTAGGCCCTCTCGAGGTAGTGGAAGGTGCTGTAAGGTCTCCCTGGAGACTTCTCAAGTGTGAACAACCTCAGTTCTCTCATCCTGTCTTCATAGGAGAGATACTCCAGCTTTTGATCATCTTTATGGTCCTCCTCTGGAATAAGTTCATGCCCTTATGTTGGAGGCCCCAGAGCTGGACTCAGCACTCCAGTGGGGTTTCATGAGTGTAGAGTAGAGGGGCATAATCACCTCTCTTGACCTGCTGGCCATGCTTCTTGTGATGCAGCCCAGGATGTGGTTGACTTTCTGGTCTGCAAGTGCTCATTGCTGGTTCATGTCAAGCTTCTTCTAAACAAATATCTACAAGGCCTTCTCCTCAGAGCTGCTGTCAGTTGATTCTCTGCCCAGACTGTATTTGTACTTGGGATTGCTGTCAAGTTCCCTCTGAATGGCCTCCCTTCCTTCCAGTGTGTCGGCTGCACCATGCTGTTGATGGTGTTGACAAACTTGCTGAAGGTGCACTTGATCCCACTGTTCATGTTTCCTACAAATATGTTAAATGGTACCTGTCCTGATACTGACCTCTGAGGGATGCTGCTCATCACCAGTCTGCTTGAACATTCAACCCTTAACCACAAGTCTTTGAGTCCATCCCTCCCTCCATCCAATTCCTTATCCATTGAGTGGTCCATCCATCAAATTCATATCTCTCCAGTTTATAGATAAGAATTCATACAGGACAATGTGAAATGCTTTGCACAAGTCCAGGTCTTCCTGAACCGTTGCATAGTTATTTGTTAAAGCCTGCTCCGGCTCTGCACTTCTACATTTGTTTGGTTTCTCTCTTAGATACATGACTGCTGTGTAGTCCTAGCTTTTGTATACAAGTTGCTATATGATCCAGTATACTGTTGACCGGGTATTAGTGCTTGAATATAAGAATTATGCAAGTTTCTGTAGAGTATGGCATAGCAAAACGATAGGATTTTCAAAAAAATAGACTTCATTGCCATAATCCCCATTACTGGAGTAAAGCTCCTGTTGCCTTCAATGGGAACTGAGTTTTGTAATCAGTGCTGTCAGTCACCATCTGTACTGACACAATCTTGCCATAGCGAGAGTCCATCCTTTCTGGGATGCCATCTGTCAGGCAGTTTCTTTTGACTTGTTTCCAGCATCAACCTTTATACCTCCTTTCATGTTCTCTTTTGTGCTCCAAGCAACATCTCAAATCTTCATTCTCCCCGCTGTTTTCAAACTATGTTTTTGAACACTGATGAACACCATGATGTACACTAGCAATAACGTCTTTTACCAAACTCCAGGCAATATCACAGTCATCTCAAGAAAATCTGTCAGGAGGCTAAGGCATAGAAGGAATTGATCCCAAACCCTTTTCTCATCCCTACAAGTGATATTTCAAAGCAGTAGATGAGGGAGAAGTTTGAACCACTGATTACTTTGAGTCTTTGCTGTGGATGAAAGAAATTGGTTAGTGTGACAGTTAATGTAATAATAGCTTACAAAAGTATCAGCTCTTAGAGGTTTAAAAATAAGATCAAGTAGCATTAATCTAATGGTATAACCGTTTTTGAAAGGCTTTGACTCAGTAAAGCCAGATTTATGAAGTCTTAAAAAAAAGAGTAGTTTTGAGCTGATGGTTGCTAACAGTCTTGCGCACAATGTTTTCATCCTGACGTAGCTAAATGCCAAAAATTTATTTGGCACTTCATAAGTAAATAGAATGAAAAGTGCGAACCTAAAACTTTCCAGTTTGAAAGGGAGAACAAAACATAGGAATATATTAGAAATAATAATTACAGAAGGGGTGCATCTTCTTAGTAAACTAACAGTAGTTAGCCCATATTTTAATGAGTTTTAAATATAATGCACTCTAACTCATGCATGGAGGAGATGTGTATGTATTTGAACAACAGCCTTTCTTCTAATCAGTTTCAGGGATGTGATTTTTCCAAACAACATTCGAGCGAACTCTTCTTGGTTTATGAATTTGGTTTGAACTGTAAACAAGGATGATTTAGAGTTTGAGAGATAGAAGAAGCAGCTACTTTTATAATAGTAGCCTTTTTTTAGTGTATATATATTAAAAAAACCCAAAACTAACCAAAGTCTGTCACATTGTGGTCTACCTGTAGAAAGACTACAGATAGAAACAAACCAACTGGTACGTTTGTACTGTATACAAACATAGGAATAGCCCTGGCTATTTCAAAGATTAGAAAATGTGGCAACAGACAACTGTGTAACAGATAAGTCAAATAGATTTTACAAGATCAAGGCTTACCAAAACCTTACAATGTTATATTTGCTCATGGTTATTTTTCATAAAAATTAACAGTAGAATAATGTGTTGGAAAAGTATAATTACATTGCAGACTGATTTAAAAACTGACATGCAATATCTGTAGATACTTTCATTTGTTTAAATGTATTGAAAGGAGAATAAGCAATATTCTTTCTGAGAAGCTAAGCTGGCATAAAAACGCTTCCTTTTTCCAATGGAAATGGAATGGAATCCATTTCTTGCTGGGAAGTGGTGTGGATGACCAAATATTGTCATGTCCACAGGTGAGTGAAACTTCATGACTCTTCAGTCCCTCCAATTGCAGTGTCTAGTTTATTACTTCATCTTTGTGTGATTAATTCCCTTATTTTTAAGATGCAGCTAGGAAATCTTCCTCTGGAAAGCAGTGCTCATTTGCAGATGATTGTTTCATATATGAACAGATGACCAGTATTATTGTATGACTGATATTACTGCTCAGCTTTTCCTTACAATGTTTTCTTGAAGGCTCTTTCGTCTCTGGTAGATGCTACAGAGACCTGGCTATGTGCAAGGTTTTTTTGTCCTAGAGTAAGGTAGTTGTGTTTATCTTTCACCTCCAGGTGTGTGGTGTTACTCTTGTACTGTTTTTTCATGAGAGGAAAATGAAGAAATTAGTCTGACAGAAAGGTTTTTTACCCAGATTAGGGATACACTTAAGTATTTTTCAGTTTTATATTAAATCTTCAAGGTTCCCCAGGTAATCAATCTGAACTATTTCTTTCATGGAAAACTATTAATTTCTTTCGTTATTCTCTTCCTTCTAAGCACACAAATTAATATGGGAGGAAAAAAGGTACAATTTGAACTTTGCCACCAAATTTACTTGGGATGTCTTTCTGTGGAACAGTAGTAGGTGGGAGCAAGCATGAGAAATGTGGCTGGAGTATATCAGCTTTCACCAGCTTTGATGAGTGGCCACACACATACTTTTCAAGGCTAAGCTCCAGAAGCTTCTAATTTGGCTTTTTTGCAGTCTGTCTTGAAATTAGAAATTGATTCAGTTCAAGCACTCTTAGCTGAAGTGGGGGCAAAAAAAATTAAAGTCTGTGAAAGAACCACTGTCCTGTTGTCACCTAACTGCTCCCCCAGTCAAATTTCCTAGGGTGGTAACAGCCCTCACTCAAGCGGCCGGTGAGTTTGTGATGTTATAACCTATGTAGAAGGAGCACACATATGAACAGGCTTTCTTCCCAGACAGTGAAATGTATACAGTTAAAATGCTGCTTGAAATTGTAATAAAGCAATGCATGTGAGTTTTTCACATGCACCAGAAATATTTATTGTCGCTTCAGGCTTTATTGAATATGTCTGTTTCGAGTGATCTCTCGAAGTGCATTTTATCAGTATGGGGGCTTTCTTGATACTTATTTGGGGGCACAATTCTGTCATTTTATGAATTCTCTTAGACCAGGCATTCAGCAGTTAAGAGCCATGAATCACTCTTCCTGCAAAAGCAGCTAATTTCCAACACCTTCTGTGATATGCGGAACAGTTACACATGTCGTCATCAGGGAATTGTAAGAAGACAAGCTATTTAATAGTGGAGGATCATGTCTAGAGCTGACTGAACTTCTTCGTATAGCTTAGTAACGTGCTGTGTAACTTTCTCAAGGAAAGTCCTCCACCTTTAAAAAGTCACTTGAAAAATCTGATCATTGTTCGGGACTAGGTAAAAATTGCTACTCCTTAGTTTTATTATGTAATCTTTTTTCATAAGTATTGGTTGTCTTTTGTTTGTAACTATTTGCCTTTTTGAGTTTATATACAATGAATAATCACAGTATTTTTTGTTTGGGATTTTTTTGGTTTGTTTGTTTGGGTTTTTTTAGTTCCTGTGGTGGATGGTTATGAAATATCAGGCTCAAAAGTAAAATTATTTCTTCCTCTCCTTGTCACTTGGCTTATTTCCTGGAGTTTGAAGATGTAGATCCCATATTCTAGTTCATACAGTACTTCATTTTAATTGACTTCAAATTTTGTTCATTACTGACTCCCAGCTTGGGAATATTATTATTTCTTATTGTCTGCACTTCAACAAAATCAGTCAGGAGGCCATCATTCTAACAGAAAACTGTGACTGATTGCTTTAAAAATATATGATACTTGCACTGACACAAGAGGAGAAAAGATCCGTTTAAACCCATGTTGGAGAACTCTCATCACTCTTTTCCCGTTGCATTTGACGTTGCCTGAAAGACTGTTATATATTATGTTTATTTTGAGAGACTTTTGTTCTCTTTATACCTGCCGTACAACTTGAGGAAAGCAATAATGCTTTCAAACTGAACTTAAATTTACAGAAGCAAGACATTGCATCCTTCTCTTATAATAAGTGGCTATTTCATGAAATATCTCTTTAAAGACTTTAACTTTGGCATGGAAGAAAAAAACCCAAAACATAAGGAGAATCAAAGGCTGCTTTAGGGCATACAGATTGAAAACCTGTGTGCCTTTTCTCAAGAATGTAATAACATTTATTAGTGAGACCTTCAGCACCTCATGTTCGTCTTAATGATTTCTTTTGAAGTGCTAAAAAAGCAAACTCATTTCATTTAGTTAACTTTTTACCCCAAGGTTGTCCTACTCTGTTGCTCAATATTCTGCTCATACCAAACTAACCTGTTGGAATGAGTCCAGAAAAGGGCCACTAAGTTGATCGCAGGGCTGGAACACCTCTCCTACGAAGACAGGATGAGAGAGTTGAGGTTGTTCAGCCTGGAGAAGAGAAGGCTTCAGGGAGACCTTAGAGCAGCCTTACAGTACTTAAAGGGGGCCTGCGAGAGAGCTGGAGAGGGACTTTTTACAAGGGTATGTAGAGATAAGACAAGGGGGAATTGCTTTAAACTGAAGGAGGGTAGATTGGTATTAGATATTAGGATGAAATTCTTTCCTGTAAGGGTGGTGAGGCACTGGAACAGGTTGTCCAGAGAAGTTGTGGACTCCCCATCCCTGGAAGTGTTTAAGGCCAGGCTGGATGCAGCTTTGAACAACCTGGTCGTGTGAAAGATGGCCCTGCCCATGGTGCAGGGCTGGAACTAGTTGATCTTTAAGGTCCCTTCCAATCCAGACTATTCTATGATTCTATCATAGAATCATACATTTGGAAAGGCAGATATCCTTTCATGGTTAAATAGTTAGAGTAAATGAATTATGTTTCAGTTCCTTTTTTAAGGCATTTCATGTAAGCCATAAGAAAATGACAAATTATTTTGGTTATATCATAGACCAAAGCTTCAATACAACCAGTTTCAATTAAAGTAATATTTAAATACATTGGAAAAAGATGATGGTTTAACCAGATACATTTTAAAAGAACAGTTTTCCTATATTTTCCAAATTGGTAAATAGATTGAGGGAAAGTCATACATTTTGCATGTGTTTGCCTTGGCTTCTTTGTCCTCTTTATGCTTCAATAACAAATTAGTTTGCAGGGAAAAAATACTAGTTTAAAAAATACACTAGCTATTGCAGTGGCCTTTCTTCTCTTTTCAGGTGCTTGTTGGGTTTGCCTCATACAGTAAACATTAAAAGGATTATAGGGTTGTGGTTTTCAGGGGCTGTGACTTCACCTTTGCAATCCCTTCATTTCAGCTCTCAAGACTGACTTTTGGTCAGGTGACCCAGAACACATCCAATTTACCTGTAAAACACAGCATGCTTCTCCTCTTTCCCATTGATACCAGGGCATTATGACTTGCTTTCACCTGAAATGAATGTTTGTAGGGAGAAAGAGGTTTGACTAAATAAAAATTCAGAAAGTAAAGCTGTCATTGTATATTCTACATTGCTGAAACAGCTAACACATTAGAACAGCTGCCAAATTACCTGTAATGAACATCCACACAATAGAAAGCACTCTGCATACTAATGAAGTTGAGATTAACACCTATTAACAGCATGGAATTTGTCAATGGAAAAATAAAGATGATTCAGTGCAACATTCAGAAAGAATTGCTGTCTGTGAAGTTTCCTGATTTTGGGCATAGTGTTTTTAGATTGTTGTTGGAAATCTGCTAATGATTTGAAAACATATCTTGAAAAACTGTGTTCATAACTACTAAGAAAAGGAGATGTGTTGCAAAATGATGCTTTAATGGAAAGAGTAGTGTGTCTGTCTTTCTGGCTCTTTCCCTTGTCCCTGCTTCTGACTATGTTAAACCATCAGAATTTCTCACATTCCCTTGAAACTTCTGTCTAGATTATTTCTTTCTTTCTTTGTTTTATTCTACATCCCAGCTCTACAAAATTTTCTGAGGTAACCTGGAATAGAAGGATACAGTAATTATTGTAATACCAACCTTGTTAATCCCCCTGGAATAATGTAGAGACCATGTGGGTTTCAGTGTATACTAGTTACTAGAAGCAGCATGTCAAGAAACTGTAATTTTCTTATGCTTTTTTTTTATTGCCACCAAAATCTTAGGAGATAAGTAAGGACACTGAATAGAGTATTTTAATTATTTCTAAGTTGGACTTGGGACTTTGTGACACGAAAGTCAGCTTTGAAACCTGTTTTTGTTTTAACCAGCTTGGAACCCTAGGGTGGTGTCTCGACTTTGTTAATGCCATATGATTCTATGATGATGATTCTACACAACCCACCTTTGGAATTTGTGAGTTTTTGCTTTGGCTTGTTTGACTTAAGGCTAAATGTGAAANNAGGCTAAATGTGAAAAGAAGTCTGAAGGTTACAAGTGCTGGGCTTTTCAAAACTTAGTGTTTAAGGCAAGTGCAAAGTGATCCAGAAGCTTGTTTGGCTCTGAGGACTAAATATCTTGATCATATGCTTACTTGCGACCTGCAGGACTTAAAGACAGGGGTAATAGACCTGTGATTCTTTCATGGCATCCTTCTTAAGAAGCCAAGCTGAGGGAAGATGTAGACAGCTTTCTTCAGTGGTGACCCTGGAACCACATTTTAACATTGTTTATCTAAAAGAGATGCAGTGGCAGTCTTTTTGATTTTGTTTTTTTTTTTCCTCAGCATTTTTCTCTCAGATGTTAATGTAATCATGAAAGCAAGTGTAGACTCAGGTTCAGTTCCCTCCTTTGCCTGAAAGCAGTTAAGGATCAGTTTTTGTGTCTTTGAAGAAAGAAACTACTGATTTTTCAGGCAATTTTAAGGTAAGAATGTTCATTTTTCTCCTTTCTGAAGGTACACCTGAAGTTGGTTGTCATCCAGGAAAACTGTGTTATTTCAGTGTCTTGTCTCTCAAGTGACTTAATTTTCAGGTATGCTCAATATCCATGTCACCTAACTGGTTGAAGAAATAGTGGCTACTGGTCAACTTCCACACTGTGTGTGT
Organism: Calyptomena viridis; assembly: GCA_013390005.1. Classification (NCBI taxonomy): domain Eukaryota; kingdom Metazoa; phylum Chordata; class Aves; order Passeriformes; family Eurylaimidae; genus Calyptomena; species Calyptomena viridis. The sequence continues at coordinate 27,730 of WEIV01019606.1, read as the reverse complement.
GAGCAAGAGTTTTAATGCAGCTGGGTTAGCTGCTGAGTAGTTGAGAGATAGGTGTATTTCTGAACTAAGAAAGTCTGCAGATGAGGTCAATCTATTCAACATGAATTCTGGAAATACAGGATCAAGTCTTGACAACAAAAAAATTAGCTTACTTACAGGTTTTTATGAAATAGAAGGTATCAACAACGACTGTCTTAAAATATCTTCAATGTTCTACTAAGACATCTCATGTCAAGTGTTCCTGGTTTGTTATCTTTCTGCAGTGTATTTTGTCAGATATTTTTTTAAACTAATTCATTGACAAAATGGGCTTGTCAAATCTTTTCATCATGGTTTAGAAGAGGAATAAATTTAGTAATTGTTAAGTTTTATTTGAAGATTAGTCAGTCTCTGTGATAGTCTGCTGTGTTCTGCCAGCAGAGAAGCATCATTAGCCAAATTTGGTCTTTGTTCCATCTGTGTAATCCCCACCAATGCTAACAGAAGTATACAGCTGTAGCTAAGAAGAGTAACTTGAGCCAGAAAATGTAAAACCAGAAGTCATATGTAGAGAAATCTAATGGCAATGCTTTTTTTAATCATTAAAGACTATGTGAATTTTAAATAGTTGTGGGGGGGTTTTGTTTGATTTAAGAATGCAGCCAGCAATTGAGATGGAAAATTTGCAGTGCTGTGCTTTTTTTTCCTGGTGACATGACAACCTGCAGAACTCATGTGCAGCTCTGATAAGACATTGGAGATAATTAACTTGGGGTTTTGGGCTTTTTTAGTGTATATATCTGTCACTGACACTGAAGGTTGGAAACTGGAAAAATATAGTTTGTTAGGTTGGAAATATCTGAAATGTTTACAAGGGACAGGGAAGAGCTGACTCTGAGGCAAAGTTATTAGACAAAATTGTATTGATGTAGTCCTTACTCTTTTTATAGATAGACATTTTAAAGGTACAAAGGAAAATTATTCCCTGAAGTCAATAGGCACCCATGTTAAAGGAAGACAGATTGAACTTTTTCTGTGTCCAGAGCTGTTCTATAAAAATGAAGGCTGATGTTTTTAGGACTCCGTGAATTCTTTAAACCTTGAAGGTCTGTATTTTATATGTGAACAACCCCTTAAAGAAGCAAAGAGCATAATGTGGGGCACTTAAGATCATCTAGCACTGTGACTCTTCTTTTCAGTGCTACCAGGACATACCACATAGTCTGAACTACGTAGAATCTGCTGCTTCTTGTTTGTATGAGATTTGCTTCCTTTGCACCAGCTGCAAGGTCCTGTCACTGGACATTTATGACCCCTAAGTGTTGGTAACTTGAACCCCATAGACATTGTTGTGAGGTTGTGTAGGGAGAAAATTTGAAGAGCGCTGATGAGGTCACACCTCGAATCCTGTGTTCAGTTTTGGGCCACTCACTACAAAAAAGGATATTGAGGCGTTGGAGTGTGTACAGGAAAGAGCAACAGAGCTGGTGAATGTTCTGGAGCACAGGTCTTATGAAGAATGGTTGAGGGAGCTGAGATTGTTTAGCTTGGAGAAAAAGAGGTTGAGGGGAGGTGCACTGTTTGGTGGGAACCAAACCTGTGGAGTTGCAAGGCTCTTGACTATAGCTAAACCTGCCTCTCCCCTAAGAGGCAAATTATTCTGTACTTTAGCTGCTATGCTTATATCATTAGCATACAATGGGAACGGTTTCGGAAATGAAACAGGTGCTATTTGTATCTTCTACATAACTGTTTTGGTACCACTTGAAGGAACAACCTTAAAGTGTCATAATTTCTACAAATATATACATTGATGTGTAGTAGTTTCAGACCTAGCATAGAAAGCTAGTATCTCAATCAAGGTTACTGTGCAAGTTTACTGTTTTCTACTCAGAATCCGAAGAACGTGCAATAAAGGAAATGTAGTTGTTTGAAAAATAATGTAAACCAGTGAAATATGAGATTCATCTGGCAAATGGAGGTAAGTATATTGCAGAGAAAGTGATTGATTTTGGAGGTTTTTTTAGTGCTTCCAAGTTTGTGATTTTACATTATTGAAAATTTTCTACCTATTTTTCAGGGACAAAAGGATTCAGTATTGTTGTGCTGTGGGTGCATTTTTTGAGGGTTTTTTTGTTGTTGTTTCATTTTTGCTTTGATCTGTGTTTGAAACACAAAGGACCGGTTTTCCTGTGTGTTGTTTGGATTTTGGTTTTTAGCCTTATGTTGTCACTTGTGTGCTTTAAAGTGGGAATAAAATGCTATCAAAGTAGAACAGCAGTGTTTCACATCTGCTTTCAGGTTGGTTCAGAGGATATAAACACACAGTCTTAAAATTCTTGACCAGAATTTTTTCGTTTTTTTTAATGGAAAATAGAGCAATCTAAAATATTTTTATGTTTATTGCTGCAGGGAGTTGCCAGATAAATGTTTACCTGTTTATAGCTGTAGTGGCAGGCCATTTTGCTCAAGTGGAAGTTCATATACTGTAAAATAAATCCAATCTGATCTAAGCATAGTTTCTCATGTTTATTTTTGTAATGAAATAAACATGATGTAGAAATACATGCAATCAACACAACATTTTTATGCTGTGATTTGATATATAGATGTATTGTCTGTTTGCACTGTGTGTTAACAAAACCAGAGCTATTAAAGATCATGTATGGACTGAAGACCCAGGGCTTTTACCAAATTTGAGAAATTTGATAAATTCATATATTGCTGTCTGAACCCAGTTGCAACAGTGTTACTTTTAATGTTTTTAATCCTCTTGTAAGGATAATATGGGAGGATCGGAATCATCTTTCTTGTAGTTTCTGACTGTCTGGGTAGACTAACCCTGAAATGTTACTCACAGCATCACCTTTTGAAAGACAGCAGCTGGTATTTTCATCTCTCTTACAGGCTATGACAGTCTCTTGCCAGATTGGGATATTGTGCCTCTTGCTTTCAGTCCGATTTGGCTAGTTCATGAGTTTCTACCTCTGATGTCTGTCACCTTTTTGTAGTGGTAATCCCTCTACATCCATCTGTGCAGAAGAGGTTTTTCAGGTATTGAAGTGAAAAGGAACCAAGTGCAATTAAGTGCAATTCACAAATTAATATGAAATGAAAAAGTCTACCTGATAAAGAAATGTCTCTGGTGGAGAAGAGCAGGAGGGAAATGAAGTTATTGAAAGAGCACAAAAGGGGAGGGGACGAGACTGCTAAGAGCAGACATGGGTAGATTTTAATTTTGGTCCTTAACATGGCAGTAATTTGCAAAAAAAAAAAGAGGGTAGGAGGAATGCCATCTCTGTTTATGGCCAAATAGACTCTTTGTTTGTTTCTTTTTGTTTTTTGTTTGTTTGTTTGTTTTAAATGGAAAAGAATGTATCATCCTACATCTCCTAGAACAAAATATAATAATCCATTTCTGCCTTGCCCAACAGTGTCTGAGCTGTATGCAAGTCCATGGCTTGTAGAAGTCTTGAACAAAATCCACAAATTTCAGGAAACCTAAGTGGGTTCATTCCATTGCTCTTTGTGATTGACTAGAAATAATGTGAAGGATACAGAAAACCCATTATTTTTGTTTTTTTGTGTCACCGTGCAATGCAAGAAAATAAATTAATCAAATAATCCCGAGGAAAGGCTGAGACCGACATTTACCTTTTTGGAATGTATTTTCTAATGTAATTCTCTGTTGCCAAAGCAGCTTATTATACCAGATTCTCATGTGAAAAAAATTAGTCATTATTTCTTGAGCTAGACATGTTATTAAATAAACCCCCCCACACATTAGTTTCACTTACTTTATAATTTCATGTTTTAGTAGAAAGTCAGAATATATGCAAGTGCTGTTAGTAACTCAAGCTTTGCTTATCCTTAGTTCTTTTTGTTTTTTGGGTTTTTTTTGTGGGTTTTTTCCCCTCTTCTAATTTTGTAAAGAATTTGGCAGCTTTAAGGAAAGGTACATCGTTATTTAGCACACAAGTTTGAAATGCTTTTGTGTTTTTTTAGCAAAGTTCCCTTCACCTCTATTTTTATTAGTATTATTAACATTGTGTAGTACCTGAAGAATTTTAGTGTCTTTTATTGTGATAACTCTTGACTAATTAGGATTGAAACACAGGAAGTATTTCGTCCTGCAAATCTTCTGTTCATTTAAAAATTTAACTTGTTTGTAGGAGTATTTCACTGTATTTCATGTTTTTCTCTCATGTATTATTTAATTACAGTAGTATGTCAAAGGTGACTTTTTAAAAAAAATCTGGTGGCAGACTACAGTGGGAGAAAGAGTGATCAGCATCCAGAACTTCTTGGCTTCTACTCTTATGACTTTGCTCTCAGAAATATATCATAATCAGAGTCATAGAATGGCCTGGGTTGAAAGGGACCTTAGAGATCATCTAGTTTCAGCCCTCCTGCCACTGGCAGGGACACTTTCCACAAGACCAGGTTGCTCAGAGCTCTATCCAACCTGGCCTCGAACATCTCCAGGGATGGAGCATTCGCAGCTTCTCTGGACAACCTATTCCAGTGCCTCACCACCCTCACAGTAAAGAATTTCTTCCTAATATCTGATCAAAATCTACTCTCACTTGTATTTTCAGGCCTTCCCTCTTGTCCTATCACTACATATGCTTGTGGGAAGTCCCTCTCCGCCTTTCTTGTAGGCTCCTTTTAGATACTGGAAGGCTGCAATTAGGTCACCCCTGAGCCATCTCTTCTCCAGGCTGAACAAACCGAATTTTTCAGCCTTTCTTCATAGGAGAAGTGCTCCATCCCTCTGATCGTTTTGGTGGCCCCTCCTCTGGACTCACTCCAACAGTTCTATATCTTTTCTGTGTTGACCCCAGAACTGGATGCAGTAGTCCATGCGGTTCTCATGAAAGCAGAGTAGAGCGGCAGAATCTCCTCCATCACCTGCTGGCTTCACTTCTTTTGATGCAGCGTATAATTGGCTTTCTGTTGCGAGCCCGTTGCTGGGCTCATGTCCAGCCTCTCATCCACCAGCATCCCTCAGTCCTTTTCAGCAGGACTCCTTGATCTGTTCATCCCTCAGCCTTCACTGATATGTAGAAATATATGCATATATATGCACATAAATATATACATCTATAAATATATTGATCAATTCCTATCAAAATTGAACTCAGTGGCTCTACAAACNCAGGAGTAACCAAATGGGAAGGGGAGAGGGGAGACTAGAACAGTCTATTTACAGAGAGTATATATGAAAGTTAACAAAACTATATATCAAACCCTTATAAATGTATAAACCCATAAAAGCACCGTCACAGGTTTCCATATGATTAGTCTAAAGCTCTTATGTTGAATCTATGACTTGGATGAAAGACTGAGCAAAAGGAGTATAAAGACCTATAAACTTTACTAACTTCCAACACAACTGTTCAGAGACATTTTGTCTCACATTTTTTCAGAGTTTAAAATAATAATAATAATAATAATAAAGCAATTAAGATCTCTCTTCCTCCCTTCAATCTAGCCCAAATTTCTGAACTCCAGGTCAGTTTGCTCAGCTTGGTTCATTGGTCATTAAAGCTCCATGAAACATGAAAAGTGTTTGGGAAAGGTCTCAGAGGGACAATTTCAAATTAACCTATGCCATCTACATTTTGCTTATTCTATATTGTAGATTTTGAGGGATTTACTGATGATAAGGCTGTGGACTCATTGCATTCATAGTTCTGAATTAATATATGCTTTGGAAATATTCTACTATAATGATTAACTGATTAAAATAAATTATCAATTTATATAATTTATACGATTTTTTTTATTGCTTTAGTGTTGCATATTAAATTTCCCTGTGCTTGTCCGTGTTTTAGTATGTTTTGCTTGCCTCAAAATAAAAAATTGTTTCTTGTTGCCTACATACTGGAGTGATGGCAAAAAAACATTTTTAAAACATTGTTCAGAGTACTTCACAACTACCTCTAGAAAAAAAATCTAAAATACTCTAGATTAAATACACTGATGATGTTTTACTGAGTTTGTGAAAATGAGTTTCATAGGATCTGCCGAGATGGATCCCTACACCATTTCAACAATCCCTCCTGTTATTTTTTTATTTTTTCATGTTTGAACAAAATGACTTACCAGTGTTGAAGCCTAGATTTAATAGTCCAAGCTTCTAGTGTTTGGCTGGGAATTATTTAATTTGGTCAGTGTCGGATAAGTCAGTGTAATCACTGAGATTTTTAAATGTTAGTGTTTTTAGTTGTCACAAAGGTAGCCCCTGACTGTGGATAATTTCGTATAGTGTTCTAATGGAAGTAGTTGTGCTGACGGTGTTTCAGTGCAAGCCTAAGTCAATCCTGTAGTTATGGGCTCTCCCGAAGATAGAAAATCTCCTTTACAAGCAGAAAGTCAGCTGTCAGGAATGTGGCTTTGATGAGAAAGTGCTGCCTCAATAACTTAAGGCTGTTGACCAGCTCCTGGGGAAGCACAGAGAGAGTGTGTGTCTTGTGCCCTCCCTGTTACATCCTACCAGCTGGTTGAGGTAAGCAAGGAGGGGAGATATTAAGGGGTATCAATCCACAGCATGTCACCAACAATGCAAAACTGATGGGAAGTAGGATCTGTACCTGATGCTATCCATGAAGTTGTTAGGACTATGTGTGATGGTGTGCCAAGCAAGAGAAACATCTGAAGTTAGGCACACACAGACCAGCCAAGGTGATTTAAATTTGGTATCAAATATCAAAACAAATTTAAATAATCAGCAAGATGTGAGTTGCCTTTCTTCAGGAAAGACAATAGTTGGTGATACATTAAAATAATTTCAAATGAAACAAAAGTCTTTGTTTAATTTAAGGCAGGAGCTTGAGTTAGTCCATAAGTGCACTTCTGTTGAAAGGCAGTAAGTATTTTTATAGAAGTATTTCACTAAATGAGTATTTCATTAAATGACTATTGACTGTGTTAAATTTGCAGTTTCTTAACACTTTTTACAGGTTTCTCCTATTTTAAGTATGGTAGTAGTGAATGCGTTTTGCACAGCTATTGACATGCTGTCACTGCATGTTTACTTTTTAAACAAAACCTTTTTCCATAAAATTACTTAATGTTGAGGACTAGGTTTTTAACCCTGCTCTATAGCTTGGAATCATTCTGGCACTAGAAAGCAATTTTTAAGTTATCCTAACTGGAGCCATGGGGTTTTGGTTTTTTGTTGGCTTTTTTTTCTGTGATTCTACATCAGTGCTTAAGAGCTTATCACTGGCTTGGCCTTCACCTGCTGGAGAGTGGTAGAGGTTTGATCATTGACAACAGAATAAGGCGCTTTAATCTGAAAATGCACATGCATTTAGGGAAGGATAAGGAGTCAGTTCCTCAATCATGAAGACAGTATCTGTACTGTTGACTTCAACAGACCTGCACTATTATGCATCAAGTGAGAATTTGACTCAAATTCTGACTAATGAACTCATTTAACTCCTGTGACTCAGAAATATGACTTTCTTTTTCCAACTGTAGCTTAAAGGGTGAGGTGTGTTTAAGCAGATTTAATTAACCTGTCTAAGTTTGATCATCAAATTAATAGGTCTTGCTGTTCATTTGGGCATGAGACAGAATTATTGTATTTTCTAATTAAGAACTAAACTTAACACTTTGTGCCCATTTGAAATATGTAGTGCTTGATTGGAAGGGGAGATTTGGAAAGAAAAAAAGAAGTCATCTGAACACTTAAAAGAAAGGAACTTGGCCAGGAAGGCACATAAGCATTGCTGGTCATTACTGCAAGGTAACAACAAATAGATTAGATACTATGCTTCTTTTTTTTCATGTATTTTGCAGTGGTCTTGTTTGAGGGTTTGCACATCTCTTTCAAATGCACATGTAATTTGATTTCCTTTGTTCTCCCTGTAAGAACTGAAGCTGTGGGAAGACTGGGTTTATTTCCTTCAAAAGAGCTCTGATTCATCCCACCTTTGCCTTCAGCTTAAATAAAGCATTTGTAGTGCTTTATTAAAGCACACGTGAATTTTGTCCCCATCCTTTCCGCTGCCCTTTATTTTCCTTCTCTGTTCTCCCCAGTTCCCTGTGCCTGACAGCTCAGGTTCTCCTTATCTCCTCTACTGAATTTGTCACATTTCCATGCCCTTATGTATTTTACCAGTTTGAGAGCTTCCATGGTGTTTCTCTGAATCATGAAAAAATTCTTTCTTTACTTCTCTCTCCTAGGGCATCTTCGTTTTCCCTTTGATTCCATCTGTACTACTGTTGTCTCTCTCTTTCTCCCCCTGCCCCCGAAACCATCATTATCTCCTCTGTGAGCTTAAGTGACATTGGAAATGCTGTCTCTGTCTTGCTCCTGGTAGTTCTTGGGTCATTTCTTTGCCCCTGGTTCCCTCTGTGTTTTCTGACCTTGTTATGGCTACTCTTCTTCGTACTGTTGATTCCCTCCTCTCCAGGATGCTCTGAAACTACTAGGAAGGTTATGTAGAACAACACAAATCAGGCACATGGAAAAAATCTTGATGATGCTGTTCCTTTATAGGCTGATCATGACCCTGATCAAAAAAATAAAATGTTACTGGTCTCCACTGACATTATCTCTTATGTTTGGATTTTTATTACATAAAACTGATCTGAATTTGTGCTTTTTAGAGCCACTTTTGCTTTGGATCCTTGTTTGCCATGCAGCAGTGGGAGGACTACTCTGTTCTCTTTCTTTCTCTCAGTTGGTGAGATTGATCTTACTGTACTGAAATTTGCTGTATTGAGTGCTTTGTAGAGAATGCTTTTTTTTTTCCATTTTCTTAGCAATTGGAAAAGCAGGAATTGAAATGACTTTTAAAATAGTGAATAATCCTGGACCCTTCTTATTCTCCATGTCATTAAATGATTTCTAGAGATTTTCAGCATTTGTCTTGTTTTCTTTCAGTCGTTATCTTCCCAAGCTGGAGAATCCCAGTCTATTTAATCTTGCCTTTTAAGAAGGCGGGTTGTGTTTGTGGTCTTCTGTTCCCAGTGGCTACTATAGCTTATCAATTAAGAAGAACCAAAATTTCATGCATCCTTCAAACTGTAGGTACACCATGATTTACACAGCAGCACAGTAATGTTCATTTATTACTTTTCTAATAATTCTTGACGTTCTGTGTTCTTGAATATCTGCTGAGCACTGTCTGTAGTATGTAATTTACTTTTCCCTAGCACGTATGATTTGTAATTTTGGGCAATAACTGAAGAGAATGTGTTAGCGCACTGACAATTTCAGGTATGTAAAAATGCAAACCATGGAATTTGGGTAAAATACTGCAGTTAATAGACTGGCGTTAACAGAGATTGAGTGTGTGTGTGTATATATATATATCATGTAAGGAGTTAGAGATTGCTGTGGTGGGAAGTGTTTAGAAGACTAATGTATCAGGCCAGTTCTACACTTAAAAATTAACCTTTATTAAACTAGGCAAACACTAGCAGCATACTCCCTGTTAATAGTTTGTTCTTTATGAATCTTTGTCACTGTGTTCAAAATAGTCAAGCCTTGAAGCTTGCATTCTGCCTAAGTTGGGAATTTACAATATTACAGAGCTGGTGCACTAGTAGTTGACATATGCTGTTTTCACAAACATCGTTAGTGTAAGCCAAGACAGCTTTAGCTTTTCCCACCTTCCCATTCTATTCTTTGACTTTTCACAGCAGGTCTGGAGGAATTTTTAATTTCTCACTCTGAATCATAAAGAGGTGCTTGTCAGAGGGAAAAGCTGGGAGAAGCTGGGTGGCTTGGAAAAGCACTCAGGAAATCAAATATAGTTAATCTTTGGATCCTTGTGACCTACCCTACTCATGGCGATATGCATAAGAGGATTCTCCTTTCCTTTGGTGTCATGTGGGCCCTTACAGAGCTCTTCTGTTTTAGTGTTAGATTATATGAATCAATGCACCCAAAACCACAGAGAAAAGTTCTCTCTCTCTTTTTCTCTCTGCAAATCTCAACTTGGATAGCACTCATTCAAGGCCAGCAGGCACTGGCTGTATGGTTTGTGGAAGCCAGTATTAACTTACTCTACAATAACAGCTGATAACTCTGGAAAATTTTTGCTAATTTCAAATTCATGAGATTTTACAACACAGAAAACCGTTAGAGGAAATTTGGTTGAGGTTAAGAATAAAACACCCTCGAAAAACCAAACCCATGCCATGTCTGCTCTTCAGTTACTGTGACTTGTTATAGCTTGCAGTTTCAAGCTACTGGAGTTATAAAAGTTTTTACTGGCTGAGAAACTCCGTAACTTTTAAAAGTACATCAACAGCATTAGGTTCTGTAAATGTGTCATTTCAGCAGCCAGAAATAAGAACAGTGTAAATTGATTCTCTATACTAAACAAGTGAAACCTGTTCAGTGGGAATTCTAGATGTGATGAGCACTTGAGAATAAAAATCATATTTAGGCACTTTAGGCATGAAATTGAAATAATCTGGCTATGTTTCTCAATGTACATGCACACACATATGTACGTTCTCTGCCTCTCACATTGAATTCAGTTGCATCAGTCTAACTGCAACATTTTGCATGGTTTCCATTTGGAAACTTAAAACTGTCAGAATGTATTTGGAAATAATAGATCCATATATATATGCAAAAATAGATATTTTCAAATAAAGATGCAAAGCTGTATTAGAAATTCTTACTAAACTCTTACCAGAAATCCAGAATTATTGTATAGAGAATTTTACGTATGCCCTTGAGAAATAAAGCTTTCAAATCTCAAAGAAAAAAAAAAAAGGAGGGAGGAGAGAAAAAGAAAGCAGTAACAGCTTGTCAATAATATTTAATAAAGTACTTAAAATTTTTACAAATTTTTTCATTCAAAGTGAAGAGAATTCAAAAAGTGAGTCTAAAGCATCAGCTAATGGGCTGGCAATAGTTGTTGCAACTTCAAACAAAATATTTCAGGTTGTTTGGCAACTTAAAATACTTGGGTTTACTTCAAAACAATTGTTGAAAAAATATTGTAGATTTTGTACTTTCTACAGTATCAACATAAATTTTCCCCCAAAGTATAAAAAAATCAGGTTCTTTGAAAGAATTTTGAGAACTTTAATTTAAACTTAAATTTTTGGATCTCTGTTTCACTATGCATATTTCCAGAGCCATTATTGATAAGATGTGCAGCCATTTTCACATTGGCATTAGAGACTCTGACTTGTGTATACAGATCATCTGTAACTTATTCTGATTATACTGTAAATTTTGTAGTTGGCCTCAGAATTGTTGTGGGGAGGGAGTTACCTTTTTTCTACAAATTCTATCAATTCTACTTATACTGTTTTAGTTATCAGCATTTTTTTTTTCTATAGTCACACAGCACAAGCTCCATAGCATCTGTACATTGTAATCACAAGTGTTTGCAGAATTGATAATATGGAACTACATCTGAAGATTTTTTGTTCATGATACCGATAAACTGCTAGAACTGTGTCACACTAATAATTTCATTGTAATGTTGTGATGGTTCATCACTATGAAGAACTTAATTTTCTTGTAAAGTAAGGGGCTAAGAATTGAAATGAAATCATATTCTACAAAGATGCATAAGGTGTTTTATCTAAAGCTTAAGAATTTCCTCTTTCAAAAAAGAGATTTGGAAGTGGCAACTGAAATAGAACAAACCTAGTCTCGTCGGATCATTAAATAATTGCAATCTACTAATGTGATTCAATAGGGAAAAGGCATGTACGACTGTAATTTTATAAGGGAAGAGTAATGAAAGTGCTACCACAACTCCCCACATTGCTGACAGTACTGTGTTCCCAAATGATGAATGTAAACATGGGCAGAGAGACCTCCTGGGGGACTAGACGAGTGGAGATGGAGCACACAGGAGATTAAAAAATCCTTTTGTGTTTTGTTGTTCGGGAAAAAAATCCCCAAACAACAGCAGAAAAACACAACCCATCTGCAAACATCCAGCACAACAAATTTCTCAGGAACACATCAAGTTGGAAATGTAAACTAGGTCCTTAAATATAAAAGTCATGCAGAAATGGTCTGTCAGAGCAGTAATAAAGGGGTGAAGAATCCTTGAAGACTGTTTGACTAGTTTGTGAAGCAGATAAAGCAGTTTTTGGGGTAGTAGGCTGCAAGAGTCAGTGTCTTGGGGCTTTCCTTGCGGTTTCTGCTGTACAAAATACAAAGTTTTATTGAAGACACACTCAAAATATACTCAAAAAAAGTAGAAATATCATGGAAATTCTAAAGGGCTAATCTATTTAATATTAAAAAATTGCGTTGGACAGCATAATTCAAAATACAATCAAGTTCTATTTTTAAAAGATAGTGTTTCTAGATCAGAGCTTTGTATTGCAATGTGCTGGATGCTTCTAATGCTGCAGTTTTGTCAAAGTTCAGGATGTCAGCTCCTTGCATGGTTGTGCTTTCTTTCATTTCTGCTTTGGTTTGATTTAATTATGTTAGGTTTCTTTGAAACTGCCAAGTTATTCTGTGTGATAATACAAGTCTCTTATGCATAGGAGGTTGCAGACTTTACATAAATATTCAGAAAGGGAATTTTAATAAGCAGATTTACTATGTGTACCAGGAACAATAATTTACAACCTAATACCAACCAAATGTGTTTCAGGACACAGGGAATTAGGTGTCAGCACTTGCATATTTCAGCGATGGTTATGTACTTTTGAAGAAGTCGTCTAAGCTCCTACGTGCTGCTTAAATACCTAATTATTACAGGAAATCTGCCTCCTAATTTTTAAATCTATTCACTGCCATTAGGAAAAGTCAAAAAACGGGAGGACGGCTTGCTGGCAGTATAAATCAAGAAATTAATTTATAAGAAATAGCCTAAGGGGTTTTATGTTAAAGGATTCAGCTTGGGATCCACGTGTGTTTTCTGACACTCACAATGTCATTCTGACAGAAATCTGTCATTAAATTGTTTCCACCTGTATTATATGAAAGGATACCTCATACAGATTTCAGGTCTCCTAGAGGGTGCTGTAAAGCCTCCAGAGTTGGCTGTCTCTGTTTTGTGTGGACAGGGGAAGCAACGACAGTGCTACAACATAGTTTTGGCAGTGGCTGCAGAGGCTTCCTTACAGTGTAGGCATTGCACTGCCAGCGGGGCTCAGGCTCCCAAGTTAGTTGATCCTAAATATTGGTATTCTTGTGTGCTGGGAGGATTGGAACATTTTTGTACCCAATAAAAACAATGTTGTCATTGCTAAAAACTGCCTCATTTGAACAGGCATTATGCTAACAGTGCAGGGCCCAGCCTTGGCCTTTTATTAGGCTCATTATCAACTAATTATGAGGACTTGGTGTGCAGACAGTGTTGTGGTGCCAGTTACTGTGAGAATGATGATGTGCAGCCTAGGGTCTGGGGTAACAGCAAAGGCTTTGAAAGCATGAGCGTGGGGTGCCAGCAGAGGCCCCGTGGCCATCCTGCCTTGCTGGTAGGCAAGGAAAATGGCACCTTGGAGGTCCAGGAAAAGGTTAGGGTTTTTTTAAGAATATTAGCCAAGCCAACAGGTTGAGGCAGCTTCTTTGACCTGATATCAAAATCATGTCTGATGTATCCTAAAAAGGTTTGTATCCAGTTTCTTAAAAAGGCTTGTGTCCTATTTCCTAAAAAGGCTTGTATCCTGTATACCAAGAAACTTAAACTACAGAGATAAGAAAGAACAAACTGACCTTGTGGTTTGGACTGAAAGAACAGATGCAGTACCGGCAGGACGCATCATAAGACTATGTAATAGGTCTCCACCCCCCCAGCAGGGGGGATTGATATCCATGTCCCCAGCAGAGGACATGGGAAGTCGAGTGTGTAAAACCCAAAGCATCATTGTACAAAGCATCAGTGGGCAGCTAAGAGGACTTCCATCCTGCCCTCAGTGCTGTAATAAACAAATACCTGCTACTCACAGGTACATTGTCTCTGAGTGGTGATATTTTCCCCATGTTTTCAGGGCTTCAGCCTGGGAAAGAAAACACCTGGTGAGCACCTCGCAGGAGGTGGTGCAGGTCAAGGGGTGGCAGTTTTCTGCAAAATCGAGTATCTGACAAAAGGACAAGATCCAAAGTGCAAGAGGGCGCACATCCCCCCTTGATTCTCTCTCTACTTCTGGATGAACCCTCTTGAGTCTGTTTGCTTTGCCTTTGAGGGTTGAGAACACCAAAACTGAGGTGACCATCAGCTCAGTGGAGTCAGAAGATCTGAAGAAAAAAAAATTACACACCTCAAGCCCGTTCTTCTATGGTGTTAAAGTGAATGTGTGATTTAATATCTATTCATTGATAGTGTCACGTTTCTTTAAGCTTTGTAATAGATCAGTGTTGGTTGCACCTTACTGACAGAATATCTTTAGTTCATATGTTGCAGGTTGTGGTTGACACATTTCTGTTTACTTCAAGCCTTGGGTTGCAGAGTAGCAGAGGAACCAAAGGCAAATGGAGAGTCCTGCACTTGAGCAGGAGTTACCCCAGGCACCAATACAGGTCGGGGACTGACCTGCTGAAATGCAGCTCTGCAGAGAAGGACCTGGCAGTCCTGGTGGACAACAAGTGGTACATGGGCCAGGAGTGCACCCATATGCCAGGAAGACCAATAGTGTTCTGGAGTGCATTAGGAAGACCATTGCCAGCAGGTTGAGTGACGTGATCCTGCCCCTCTACTCAGCCTTAGTGAGGCTTCATCTGGAGTGCTGTGTCTAGTTCTGGGCTCCCCAGTACAAGAGAGACATGGAGAACCTGGAGCAGGTCCAGCAGAGGGCAACAAAGTTGATCAAGGGACTGGAGTATCTCTCTTCTGAAGACAGACTGAGGGAGCTGGGCCTTTTCATCCTTGAGAAGAGGTGACTGAGAGGGGACCTCATCAATGCCTATAAGAATCTGAAAGGAGGGTGCTAAGAGGGATGGAGCCAGGCTCTTCTTGCTGGTGCTAAGCAACAGGACAAGATGCAACAAACAGAAACTGATGCACAGGAAGTCCCACCTGGGTATGAGGAAGAACTTCCTTACTGTGCAGCGACTGTGCACTGGAACTCGTTGCACAGAGAGGTTGTGGAGTCTCCCTCATTGGAAATATTCAAGAACTGTCTGGACCCAACTGCTGTGCCATGTGCTCTAGGATGGCTCTGCTTGAGCAGGTTGGGCCAGTTGGTGGTCCCTTCCAACCTTACCTACTGTGTGATTCTGTGATCGTGGGGAGCACAGACACATCCATTAGAGCAACCTACACTATAGTAGGCTGTAATAGGCATACCGGTATACTGGTGAGCTATGAGAAATACATAACTCAGGAATAGCAGTATATACAGGTGAGCCATAGGGCTGACTTTTATATTCTGCCAAGTGCTTTTTAGTGATCCAATGTGGAGCCTTTTACCTGAAGGGCATTGAATATTGGTCATTACTTGCTGCCTACTAGCTGCAGGAGGTGCCAGATCCAGTCCAGCTTCCCACAGACAAAAGCTAGTTTGTGTAGAGAGAATTGCAGTTCCAAAGGTGGAGATACTCAAAATCACTAAAAATTACTCAACAACTTCCTTCTTTCTTTTTTTTTTAATGTAGTTTGTGCTATTTTGAATCATTTTGCTGTCCTAGATTATGGAAGAGAGAGAAGCTTATTTTTCAGCATGAGTAAGAACGTATTACTATAGGGAGTCTGACTAATAATTTGCAAGCGAGAAGCTGGAGTGATCTGAAAGGTTCAAGAAAAGAAAGCCCTTTTTCTTTATGAGTTACTGAATATAAAAGACTGATTATGTCTTTTGTTTTTGTGCGGGACAGAACTCATCATCACAACACTACCAACACCATCAATCTGAACAACCCGACAATTTAAAAATATTCTGTCATAGCTTGTGGTTTTGTATTGTTCAGCTCCTTTCTCTAGAGTGAAATAAGCTGGTGTAGTATTGAAACTGCCACTAAGAATTGTTAATGTATAATTTATCTTTGCAATTAAAAAGCATTTTTAACCAAGTGTCACAACACAGTGACAAGTAAATTAGGCTGTGATTTACATTACGGTGCTTTGCAACTTGATTTAGTGTCACCCTGGAGGAACTGACAAACAGCCCCAGTGGAGTAAGACAGTGCTTTCAGTTAAGAATGAATTAATTTCCCATGTGTTAGCAAGGATTGAAAGATAGTTGCTGCCTGGTACTGAAACAATTATTCATATTTTTTTGATTTTTTCTAACATGTGAAGCAATACAATAGCAAAACTTTCCAGATAGAAAGAATACTTGGATCAGACAAAATGATTGATAAGACAGTGTTACTATAAAATAAAACTT
The DNA here is from genome assembly GCA_013390005.1 of Calyptomena viridis. Lineage (NCBI taxonomy): Eukaryota > Metazoa > Chordata > Aves > Passeriformes > Eurylaimidae > Calyptomena > Calyptomena viridis. The sequence continues at coordinate 11,470 of WEIV01019606.1, read as the reverse complement.
AGTTTAATACCGTAAGGCCTTTTTTTTTTTTCTTATTAGAGTCATTGTCCTAAATTGGGAGCTTTGGAATATAAGAATATGAAAACCATGAAGAAGTCAGGTTAAATACTGCTAAACGTAGCTCACCAAAGGTAACGTAGGTGAAATACTATTAACGTTGGATTTCGAAAAAAAGTACAGTTGCTTAAATATCATCAGTAGTGTCAAATATTCACTCTATTAGTATCTTGTGATATCATTCCCTCTTGGTTTTGGGTGATTTCATGTTTTCTTGTTTTCTTTCCGGTGAGACAACATTATTATAGAAAATACGTGTAAAGCTGTAATGATGGTGGGATTTTTGTTGAGAGAAAAAAAATCTTATGCAATGAGCTAACTGAGTAATTCATTCTCATTAACCATAGCTAGCAGCTTCTTGGGCAGCTGTGAGAACAGGGATAGAGCGAGGTTTACCAATTTGTTGCAACTCTACTTGCTTTGCTCCAGTTACTGGAAGTAGCTGAATGAACTTCTCATTGTCCTGGCAATGTGAGAAACGTTCTTGAGTCTTTGGGATGACTAGGTAGTTGCAGTCACTGGAGATGATGAAGCACAGACCATTCCTGCAGTGATAGAATCCTAGAATATCCTGAGTTGGAAGGGACCCACAAGGATCCACTTGTGAGATGTTCATAATAGTCAATCCTTTAATTCACAGTTACAGAGATTTTTCTCCTCAGGTCCCTTTAGATATTCTTCAAGAAGGATGATATAAAATTGACAACAAATCAGTCTCATCCAAACAGATGTAAACAAGTTAAAAAAGGTGACACTAGTTCCACATTCTAAGCGCATTAACTGCCTTTTACAGTGACTTATCAAAGTGGATACTCATACTCAAAATACACAACATAAGATATAAACCAGTAAATATGAGCTCCGCAGTGCATGCTGTGACCTGCGTACTGTAAGATCTTAAACTCACAAAAGCCTGTGAGGAAAGAAGTGTTTTTCACAGTTTACAAAAGTTAGTTTCCCCACTATTTTTTAAAATCAGAGTCTGAGCAAATTATGTCTATTTTGACAAAAAGTGTTATCCTTTGTTATCACAAAGTGATTTGACATTACCGTGACTCGGTCTTAAGTGCCAGCTATTGCTGTACAAAATACAGGTAAACAAGAAGACATGTCTAGGGCCCAATGATATTTCCAAGGTCATTTTCTTCTGAAGGGATTATTCCTGTTCTCATCTATCTGTACCTTAATAAAGTGTACTCAAAGATACTGAAATAAATGAACCAAGTTTTGAAGAAATTACATGGCAGTTTTCCCTCCCATGGAATATTAATTCAGCCCTACATACAAATTCTTAGCTGTGACTTGTTGTATAAGGTCTTTCTAGACAGATGTCTGCAAGAAAAAGTATGGCAGCAAGAAGGTAAGATTATCTTTTGGTAAAGCTCAGGTATGGCAGCTTTATTTCCTGATTTCTCAGGGTGAAGGCTTGAGTAGTTTGTACACATAAAGTGATGTGTGCCTTGGTGTGGTGTGCTCCAGAACACTGTAAAGCCAGAAATAAAAGCATCAATAAAGTGAATTTTTCTTCTTGAGAAAATTTATTTCTGCTCTGCTCCTGCTGTTAGTGAATTCAATAACAGGACTGACTTCAGAGCTGGAAGTTCAGTCATCTTTGGTGTTTCCTATACAAAAGTCAGGGACCAAAAGAGTGATAAGACTGGAGCGAGAGGTATTTATTATATACTGACATGTCTTTATTAGGAGAGCTATGCACTCAGTCATGGTGAAGAAGGAAAACACTTTTGTGACCTGCCCAACATGAAAAACATTAATCTTGTGCACTTCTTGAAGCTCTTGATGGTTACTAGGATTTTTCAAAAAGTGGGTTTTGTTTGTTTTCTTGGTTTTTTTTCTTTATCCTCCCCTCATTTGAATTCTTGTAGGATTCTCCTTTTTATGTTGATGACATAATAATAAATACATTGAAAAGATGCTTAATAGAAATTGAACAGTGCCCCTTCAGTGCCTTTTTTCCTGGGTGATCCAATTCAAGTGATAGAGGTATAAATCCAGGTGCATGGCAAGCTTTGTAAAGAGAGAGCTTCATACTGAAAAGCTGGGTGGACCAAGACCTGTTCTTTCCCAGTTTTGGTATTAGAAAGATATATTTTCTATTAAGAAAAAAGTAGATAAGTCCTCCTTTCAAAAGCTATGAATTACTGTTGAGAGCACGGGAGCTAAGTCTGGTATTGCTGATTTTTATAGATGTGACTTGAAAGGTAGCCAGACTTTCAGATTTTCTCTGCTTAAATTAACGTGTAACCTGCACTCGACTTGTGCCCTCCTTTCTTTTTCTCCATGCCATAGGTCAGCATTACAGAAAACCTCTTTCATGTCTCTCTAAAGTGATTATATTGTGCTATTGATTTATGTATGAAATGTGTCCATGTTATTGTCCAATGTAAGCTAAATTATAAAGGGGACATTACCTGAATGTACATTGTTTTCTCTAGTGGTATCTTTGCAGCTCAAGTATCAGAATATGTAAAAGCAGAGTAGGAGTAGCGAGCACTGTAGAGAGAAGGAAAATCTTGTAGTTTTTCTGAAGTAAAGAGGAGCTGCTGGCAAACCATGCCAGGGGAAGGGACTGATTCGTTTATCTTCTTTTGTGTGTGACATAGAGATATTTGTGGGCTTATATTTAGCACTGTACTTACAAAAATAAAAAATATGAAATATTAAAAGATAATCTAGTTGAAACTAGCTGAAGGCACAAATGGATGTCTCCATTCCTGTATCCTTCCCTTTCTCCAAAGATTTGAGAACTGTGTGGTATTTAGTAAGAATTAACTGCATGGAGCTGGGCTTCATAACGTCCATAATACTGTGTGTGGTTTACATGTTTATATGCAATAATAATAACCTGGTTATCTACTGTGATATAGTTTACAAGTTTAACTCATTTTCTGGGGCAATCAGGGTAGATCAGAAACAGAAAAGAGTCAGTAGGAAGGAAAAAATTGTAAAAGTGGTGGAGCAGGAGACTTCAGGAGAAAGGTGATGTGAGAGTAGCAGGAAAGAATCCTTACTGAAAGAGGAAAACATACCAATGAAAAGCCAAAGACATCTGGGACTGAAGAAGAGTGTTAAAAAAAAAAGAAAGCAAATAACTTTGAGTTTTCAAAGGAGGTTACAGCACCTTCATCACAGGTAATGGTCAATGA
>WEIV01019605.1:85515-112477 GCA_013390005.1 Calyptomena viridis | reverse complement strand
GCGAATCCGGCGGGGGGGCGGGCGGAGCTGCGCGCGGCCGCTGGCCAACCCACCAGCCCACCAGCCTCGCGCGCACGTAACTGACAGCGCGCGGGAAGCCCCTGAACCGCCACCGCTTCTGAGGCGCGGCCCCCGCCCTCCCGCTCCTTCCGCGCTCCCCCGGCCCTCCAGGGAGGAAACACCCCTGCGGTTTCTGTATGGAAGCCAGGGCCCTATTCTCTCCCCTGCCGCACTACTCCTTTGTAACAGACTCCCGAACCAGCCCTCTGCCTGCGCGCTGAGCTGGGCAGGGGAAGGGCGGCCCGGGGATCGTATCCACACCTGCTGTGTGGAGGTGGGAGCTGCCTCCTGCCACCCCATTGGCTCAGCTGTGGCAGCGGGCCCGCGCAGCACGCCGGGATATGTAGTTCTGGCGGGGGATGCGATGGCGCATGCGCAGGGAGGAGGTGCCGGGTCCGGCAGGTGCTGCTGGTGGGGCCGGGCCTGGGGAGGGGGGGGCGGTCCGGTCAGCCTGGGTCAGCCTTCAGCCCTCAGCGTCCCCTCGATGCACTTGTACAGAGAGGGAGCAGCCTGTGGTGGTCCAGGCTGGCTGTCGTTGGGTTAAATCCAGATGAATCGCGATTGTGCTTTTGGTCTCTGTGCCGCTGTTTCCTGCAGCTCTGCCCCCGCTGTGCATGACTGTTTTGGAGCGACGGCTGGCCAAGATGAAGCTGGTTGTGGCTGTGATGTGGAGCAAAAAATGGTGGATCAGCAATAACCATCTCCCCATGGCAAAGCCTGTTAACCCTACTCAGATGTGGAAGAAAATTGATTAAAGTGGCGTATGTGTGCAGCTCTGTCAGTTTAAATTTTCTATACTATGTACCCAAATTCTTTGCCAAGTGAACAAAGAGTACCTATCAACCATGAGATCACCAGTCTCCAAGATGATTAGATGGATGGAGCACCTCTCCTACAAGGGAAAACAGAGAGAATTGGGTTTGTTCAGCCTGGAAAAGAGATGGCTTAAGCGTTAACCTATTTGCAGCCTTCCAGTACCTCAAGGGGGCCTACACGATGGAGAGCGTGTAGAGGCAGGACAAGGGGAAATGGGACTCAGTTTAGATTAGGTATTAGGAAAAAAGTCTTACTGTGAGGGTGACTAGGCACTGGAACAGGTTGCCCAGAGAAGTTGTGAAAGTGTTCAAGGCCAGGCTGGATGGCATTCTGAGCAACCTGATCTACTAGAAGGTGGGTCCCATTGCAGAGGGGTTGAAACGAGATGATCTTTAAGGTCCCTCCCAACCCAGGCTGTTCTGTGGTTCTGTGATGAATCAGTGATAAAAAGGCCAAAGCATTTCATTACCAGCTGTTCAACATTTTTATTCTTCAAAGGGATGAGGCCACCCTCAATCTCCATTCCAGGCCTGTAGTAAACCTTCTCGAAGGGAGGAAATGCAGAAATACCATTGTGGAGTAAGAAAATGATCAGAAATAAGCATGGCACAGGCTGTTTCCAGATATTGTACAGCCAGAATACAGGTCACATGTAGAAAATGACCTTGCAAATGCTGAAGAAATTGTGTTCAGATAAACAAATGGTAATATCTCACGGTTTATAGCTCAGCTGGATCTCAGTGCTTCCTAGGCAGTGCCAGGGAACAGGAAGAGCAGGGCTACCCCAGTAGAGAGTCGACTGCCAAGGCAGGGCAGTGCCTTCATGGTCAGGATGCCGTCCCCCACATCCAAGTAGGGCTGAGGTAGTGGCAGGACCTGCAGGTGGTCAAGTGGTCATCAGATGAGCAGGAGATGGGGCCACTTTCCTCACAGGGTTGGGCACAGGGCTGGACTCCACCAGAGCTCCAGCCCCTGGGCAGTGGACGGGGGTCCTGGGTGGGAGTGTTCAGGGCATCACAGCTTGCCTGTGTGCTCAGGGCTCTGGGAAGCAGAGCGTGGAGCACCTCATGAATGAGAGGTTGCATGAAGAATGGGCAAATGTACTATCATGGTCACTCTTTTTTATCAAGAGACAGATGTTTTAAGTCCTGTGGAAGCTTTTAAAATTTCACAGGATTTCCATCTGAGGCAGTAGGTACAGTCCTTTTGAGAATTTGGCTCTAGGGTGCAAAGGGTAAAAACTGTCTTGACTCAGTGAGTGATTGAAGTGACAGATAAAAGATGGTGGTCATGTAGGTGGTTTCAGTAGGGACATCATGATTTTAATTTTTTATTTTTACCATCCACAGTTACTTGTATACCACCTACTCTTTCTCAAATTCTAAATGTCACTCTTGCTCAAATTCTTTCTGCCAGTTTAAGCTTTCTGAGTCTGCTTCTTTCAGCTTTGTTCCCATATGAACCAGTACCTTCCCTCTGCACCCTGGTACTGGTTGTTCTCTATAGACTTTTATAGAAGTCAGCAGTTGAATTATATAGCAATAGGATCAGATCTGAGGATGTATGTTTGTTGGCACAGGAGTCCCAACTGCTGTGGGAATGTATGCAAGAAAAATATCAGAAATAGGAAAAAATTAAGCAAAAAGGTTTCATCACTGCTTTCTTTCAGTCTCAGAACTTTAAAAGTGTGTTGTCACCTGGGAAAAGAGCACTGCATAGAAATGTGTGGGTGAGCAGAGACCCACTGAAATAGAAGGTTCCTGGCAAGATGTAGCTCAGGCATAGTATCACATGAGGGTGGTTGGTTTGCACAACAGCTCAAACTAAGAAAATCCACTTAGTGGTGAGTGTCTGCTGCTTGGCAGCTCTCACAGTGTGTATATATTTTGTTTGACTACAAAAAGCTTAGCTCCTTGTTTCTGATTTTTTAATTATCCTTTTTCTATATCCGTATGTTTAATTTTCTGTCTCTGTTTATCAGTTCAATATTTTGTTGCTATTGTCCTAGTCTTCTAATTTTCTTTATTTTCTCCAACTTTTTCTTGTGTGAGTATAATATATAAAATACATTTTCCTGTTATTTTTTACTACTTTCTTTCTTGGTTCTAATACCCACTCTTTTCTCCACCTCAAAAATGTTCTCTCACTCAAATTCCCCACCTGTATTTTGCCTTTTTATTGTCTTTTAAGTTCCCAGACTATCTTGTATCATCTGTGTCACTTCTGGCTTGCTCTCTAAACTGTCCTTAGCATTCATTGATTTTTTACGTAACACACTGACTGATATTTTTTGACTTATTTAGGCATGGCTTACTAGAGCAGTGAGGCTTGTAGGGCTGAACAAGCAACACCCAAATATCTTTACAAAGGGAAAAAAAAAAAAGAGGGAGTGTGAAGGGGGAGGGAGAGACAGCTGTCTGTGTGCTCTGGTTTCGTTGGTTACCCTCTCTACTCTCTGCCAGCACTTACATAGGTTGCATTTGGACAGAGAGAGAGGGGAGCCCAGCAGTTGCAACCAGCAGAGATAGTGGTGAGATGGTGGCTTCACAAAACTCAAGTCCTTTGTAGGGTACTTAGTATTAGATTAAAAATGCTGCAGCCCTTAGACATAAGGTGCTGAATTAGTATAAGGCCACACTGTTTGACTGAAGTGGGGGGTAGAGGGGTGTAAGAATATTTAAATAAACGTATGAAGGAATAATTTTTATCTGGCAGGATTGTGTAAGATCAAGTACCAGATAACCATCTTTCTGAATGAAGCTTCTTTGCCAGACCAAAGGCTCTTTTGTCAATTATTTAATGCTCTCTTTGTGCTCTTGTTGCTGCTTTGTCATGGAACCCAAATGTTTCCAAGAAATATATGCAGGTTTGGTTGCATATTTTTCTTCTTTTATTTCTGGTGGTTTTGTTGTAAGCTGTCTCAACTCTATTAACAGCAGCTTTGAAGAATTTGGTGATGGCATAACTTTACTGATCAGACAGAACCTGGTCCAGAGCCGCAGTGAAGTCATTTGGCATTGCTCCACACGATCCACACGATGGACCAAGTCAGAGGTATTTGACCTCTGTTGGATTCTGTGGAAAACATCTATCAACACCACCAGGGGAACTCGAGGCATGATTCCTTCTGTAGTATCTTCTTTTTGCAAATGCCTCAGCCTGGAAGACCTCAGACAGTACAGGACTGGATGAAGAGTCCTGCCTTCTCGAAGACCAGTGGTAAAAATAAATGCATCAATTCTGTCTGCCACGGCCCTAACTTATCCAAGCCTGAAACACAAAGCTCCCCTTCCCTTCTACTGGATCTGTACCCATTGCACCTGCTTCTCACTCACCTGATGTTCTCCTGGGATTTTCTCATGTCATAACTGTGGGACAGTTACTATGAAAAAACCAGGTATATCTCAGACACTGAACCAAGCACTTATTCATTCTGAACAGAATTTCTTCAATAATGTGACTCTAGACAAGGGCCCACCTGCTGACCAATATTCAGGCCAGCCCTGAGCAGCAATCATCCCTTCTCAACAACTTCTTCCAGTTTATATACTGGGCATGACATTCTATGGCATGGAATAGCCCTTTGGCTAGTTTGAGTCAGCTGTTCTGGCTATGCTCCCTCCTGGCTTCTTGTGTACCTGCTCACTAGCAAAACTTGGGAAATGGGAAGTCCTTGATTTAGAGTAAGCACTGCTCAGCAGCAACTAAAGCATCCATGTGTTATCAACGTTGTTCTCCTACTAAATACAAGACCCGCAGCACTGTACCAGCTATTAGGAAGAAAATTAAATCTATCCCAGCTGAAACAAGGACAGTGGAGAGTCTTTTTTCACCTTCAGTAACCCTCATACAGCTGAAGAAGTATCCAAAAAAGTCTACTACAACTTCCTATGAAAATGGGTGTTTTTATTTCCTAAATAACCTTGCTTGGTGTTGATTTTCCAGTTTCAACATGCTGCCAGAGCATTGAGATAAGGGAATTATACTTTGGGTCTCTGCATGTCTAGTTATTCTCCTCTACTTGTTCAACAACATGCTTATACTAATCTCACCAAATAAGGGTTGAACTTTTCACCATTAATATTGTACTTCCCATTCTAGAAATCTCTTTTTGCTGCTGAGCTGCCCCACCTGCATTTGCAGAACTCTTCTCACAGAGCCAGACATGATGCTCAAAGAGATCCTGTCTTTCTCATCAGTGACAATATCTGACTACGCAGAAAGTCGTGTCTGATGTAACCAGCTTTGCAGTTTCGTTTTATGTGGCCCATTGAGTGCAGTAAACAACGCTTCTGGCTCAGGAAGTCTGCATGCATCTGCACTGCCACTGAAAGCACTGCTGCCCTGCCCAGATACATGCTACTTGTTCAGTTCATCTTCCAAAAATGGAGAGGCTGTGATGGCAGATGTGGTGTTAGGTCCAGGACATTTTATATGAGGTTTTCTAAGTTGTTCAAATTAAATAGTTCAAAGACAGAATCACAGAGGCATAGAATATGCTGAGTTAGAAGGGACCCATCAAGATCATCAAGTCCAGCTCTTGGACTAACGATCTCTCTCACCTATTCCCTGTGAAATGGGGCTAGCAGTTTACAAAGTACCAGAAGATGGGAAAGTAGGATGCAGTTCAACTAGGATACTAGTTAACATGCCTGTAATACACATAGTCATAAACAGGATATTCTATATTCTGCATATTTTGCAATTTGTGATCCAAATTTTGTACATGGTGACCAGTGACCCTGTTCTGCACAGGTCTTGTATTAATAAATGTAAAAAAAGTTGCATGAGGGATGTGTCAACAACAATGCTGGTTCTTATTTGAGAAATCAGTGAATATACCCAGAAATTCAATTCTGCTGCTACAGCAGATGTAGTGGGGAATGGGATTCCTGAATTCTAATAGAAAATAAAACTCACAAAACATGAAAATTCCATAATCTCAAATATGTTTTCTAATCTTGATTCTTCAATACCATACTGTTTTACTTCCATGTTTCCGAGGAGAGAGAACTGAGAATATGAGCCACAGATTTACTTTTTATCTAGCTCCAAGGCTGAGTGCATTTTGTTAGAGAAAAGTGCAAAAGAAGTGCACAAAGAAGGGTCCAAATAGAAATAAACTTGTAGTAATAGGTCATTTCAAGTACACAAGACTAGTGGCTCAAATACTTCTGAAGGATATATCTAAGAGTAGCAAATTCTTGTTACCACAAATTACTGCTTTAAGCAGTAGGTGTCTTTGCTGGTGCACAAGAGATTTAGTCCTAAGTAACAAAAGAGATCTGATTTAATAAGTAATTACAGATGACTCTCTCTGTCACAGTAGCTGCAAGATAGTGAAGATTAGTACTGCAGAATGGGTGACCAAAGGCATAAAACCATGACACCAAAGACAAAGTATTTAAGAAAAAATAAATCTTTAAAATGAACATGGTAAATGTTTTACATCACAGTAGAATGGTTAGAAGAACAAACGTATTGCATTAGATAGTTTATTTGGTTAATAAATAAGCCTACCATGAGTTGAAAGCAGCCCCTTCCAGAAGGAAGCATCTAGAACAGTGGCATCTGAATTCTGTAGCAGGTGAATATGTCAGAGGGGCATTTTGAGGAAGTGTAAAATTCAAGTGGTCAGAAATAAATCCAAAAGAAGATAAATATTTGGAATAAAAGACCTGCAGGCATCAAGAGATGCATTAAGCTGTCTTGAGAAAATGGATCAAAGCCAGCAACAGATCTAACATCTCTGCTGATGTTACTGCTTAAAAGGAACAGACCACCAGGGCATGAATTTCTGAAAGGCAAGTCACTGTCAGAAACTGGCATGAAAATATTTAGTATTAAAAAACCAAAAAGCTATTTTAAATTACAAGTTTCTATTTCTTTGAGACTGTAACACAAGGAGTTAGAATGAAAGTCCAGCAGGAGCTCATACTGTTTGCATCTTCCTCCAAGGAATGGAAAATCTCTGATGAGTATTTTTCTAACTTCTTAGAAAGCTGAATGGTGGAGATTATACCTCAGCGTTTGGTGACCTATTCCTGTCTGTAGCTATCCTTAGAGTTAGAAGGGTTTCCTGTTTTAGCCTAAACCTTTCCAGCTCCAATTAAAACCAGCAGGTTTTATCCTACCCTCAGTGTCATGAAGCACAATCAGTGGGATCCCTGCTATGAGAACTTTCTACATATTGGGAAGTTGTTGTCATATCAACTCCACACCTGTCATCAGCTGTTATTTTTTAGAGCAAATAATACCTCTCCCTTATTCAATCATTCTCTGTATTTTAAACATTTTTTTAACCCCTCCACCCGCCTTTTTATACTAAACTACACCAAACTAAGAATTCTGAAAGGTTGCTGTGGTCCCTCCTCAGGTGGCTGTACTCTGACACTGAATCTTAAGCCCAGACTAGCTCACAGCCACCCTAAGGGGCACTGGGCAGGATTGGGCACCAGGCAACCAATTGGTTCTCCACAAGAGGACTCGGGTCACCTGGCGACTCAGGGGCAACTGGCCAGGCGGTACACCCTGCCTCACACCCCGCAAGGGGCTTCTTCAGTGAGGGCAGTTCGCCAGACCCTAGCTGGTGTCCCTGGATGAGGACCGGCAGATTAGCTGCTTAATAAAGAAGTCAGAAGATGACTCTTGGGGTTGAACAGGAACTGTTTATTTCAGGCTTGTGCCTCAGGAAAAACCAACCCACAGGAGCCCAGACTAGCTCTGAACGTGGGCTTTTATAGTGGGTATAACTAGGGGGCGGAGTCGGGGAAGGGACCAATCAGAGAAGGGAAGAGGTGGGGTTTAGGGATGACTGGCATGAGGGGGAGCCTGAGGCCTCCTACTCAAGCCAATCAGGGACCGAGTAACTTGGAGTGACAGGGAAGGTTCTGAAAGAAGGGGAGGGGACAGGATACATATATGGGAGGTAGGCGGAGGGACCTGAAGGTGGGAAAATTATGGGAGGGGATGGCACTTGTGGGGGAAACTAAGTGGGATACAAGAAGGGGGAGACTGGAGCAGTCCATTTACAATTAAGGATAATGGGGAATAACTGGGGATAACAGAACTATACAGAGAATCAAATACAAATACATTTATAAACTTATAAAACACACTGCCACAAAAGGTGAGTTAACAAAACCAATTACTAATCTTGCCTTGCATATGACACATCTATTAAAATGTCCCAGGATGAGTTTTTTCTATTTTTTTATCATTGTATTGTCAAGTCATGTTCAATATGTGGTTTACTGTAACACCCAGGTTTCTTTTTGCAGTGCTGTTAATATTCTCAATTTTGTATTTATGCATTTGACTTTTTTCTTTCCTCAGTATAGTACTTGGTCCTCGTATTTATTGAGTTTCATCTTATTGATTATAGATTGCATTCTTACCCTTCAGCTCCCTTGCAGACCTTTTTCTTTTGCAACTTTTTGAGTGTGCTCTCCACTTCATTGACCAAGTCCTAAGTGACAATGTTGCATTGTATCACATTTTGTCCAGAACTTGTCAGAATTCTGTATTATCTATCCTTTTTGTTTGAAAACAAAATACTAGGAGTATTTTCTACAGGCTATTGTGCATCTACTGAGTAGTAAGTTAGCCCAGAACAAAATATTTCTGTACACGGTCTATGAGAATGTCATGTAAGATAGTGCTCAAAGATTCCCTAAAGTTGAAACACATCACTTGCCTTTTTTTGCTACAGGACAGATACTCTGTTAAAGAAAGAAAACATAGCAGTTTAACAAAATTTTGTTTGCAGTAAATCTTTCCTGTCTGTTTCTTTTTCACTGACCCTCCAGGTGCTTTCAAAGTGGCAATTTAATTTATTAGAGTATTGTTCCTAATGTTGAAATTATGATGACTGCTGATTTCTCCTTTCTTTCTGAAGATTATATTTGTTATTCAGACTACCTGTTGTTCAAGAATTCTTGAAAACAGTGATGGCAAAGCAGTGTTATAAATGTTCTAGAAGCACTCCACAGAAAATTTCTGAGGCAAATATTTAGATACTGAGTGAAAGTTGTGTCTCTGTGCTCAAAATTTATATTTGAGACTTGGTTTAATAAGAGGCAAATTAGGTAAACACAATGTTGTGGTTTTAAGTAGCCAGAGTTTTTTATTAGCTGGGGGGGCTAGGAGAGAGGCTTCTTTAAGAAGCTGCTGGAGTTTTTCTCTGCTCTAAGCTAGCCAAGGTCGGGCAACAATGCCTCTGTGATAACATATTTAAGACGGAGTAGAAAAAAAAAAGCTGGGCAGAACATTATGGTGGCTTAAGAGAAAGGGGGGTGTGAAGTTTGATTAACACCAAGGTCGGAGAGAGGAGAAAGAAGATGCCTTAAACACTGAAATAGGGCCCCAGCAATCTGTGAGGACCCATAGGGGCGAAGATTCTTCAGCCTGTGAACCCGTGGAAAGACTGGGAGATTTTTCCATGCTGGAACAGAGAAATGCTGGAAAAGAGAAGCTGTGATCCTGTGTTTGGAGCAGGGGGGCCTGATGGAGTCCTGTAGGCCGTGAGAAGAAGAGACGCTAGAGCAGCAGAGCAGCATTTCTTGGGACAACTGGTGGCCTGTGAGAACTTACACTGAAGCAGCCGAGCAGCACCTGAATGACTGCACCTATGGTAAAGTGACTTTCGTGACAACAATACCTGGAAAGCTGTTGTCAGTATAATAAAAGACTCCACGAGGAGAGCTGGGGTGGGACTCTCTGTCTCTTCTGAGCAGCAGCAAAGACCACATCTGACCGTAACCCCCTCTAACAACTATCAAACTGCTCACCTTTAAACTCTTAAGCTCTGATTGTAGTAGTAGTAGTAGTAGTAAATACTTAACATTCTAAGTTAGAGCCTGTTTTGCTTGTGTGAAGTAGTTAATAAACAGTTGCTTGTAATCCTTATCACAAAGGTCGAGTTTTTTTTTCTTCTCTGAGAAATTTTAGATCTATGTGTGGGCTCTCGGCTTTTAGCCAGAGTCAAACCATGACACACTTTTAAAGACAAAATTTGCAAGACATAAAATAGTAAAGTAAAATAACTTGTCAGAAGGAAAATCATGTGACCAGTTTATTACTATTCTTTTACCTTCTAAATATTGCTGAAAGTTATTAGAAGCTTATTAGATACATATTAATTTTATCTATTAAAACTACATTATAATAAATTATTGGTTGCTAAATTGCTTTCTTGAAATAAGTCAGTGGCAAAAGGAGTTAAAAAGGTGAAAAAAATGTTAGAATAGAGGTAGTAAGATACAGAAATGCTGAAATACTCATTTACACAAACCTGTCCCTTTTTGTCCCCTTATCCACTCTTGTTCCTCCCCAAATCACCTAAACCTCTCACTTTTTCTGTCTTTGGTTCCTCCCCTAAACATAATGTAGTAAATCCTGTCCCATCCAAAACTGCTTTTCTCCTGCATTGAATGATGTATCCCACCCCTGGGCAGCACCCCTGCTTAGTCTGAAAGGGGATCCAGAGATCTGCTTGCTCCCAGCACCTTCTCATGGTGGTTTTTTCACTTGGACACTGGGTCTCTACTGGAACAGTCCAGGGAGGGGCCTGTATAAAGTGTTTGCTCTTTGGTGGTTCTTAGTTCAGGTTCTGCAGTGGCCAGCAGGACCAGGGCAGTGATCATCCTTGGCACTGGTGAGGCCTCACCTCAAATCCAGTGCTCAGTTTTGGGCCCCTCACTACAAGAAAGACATTGAGGTGCTGGAGTATGTCCAGAGAAGGACAATGGAGCTGGTCCAGAGCACAAGTCTTATGAGGAGCAGCTGAGGGAGCTGTGGGTGTTCAGCCTGGAGAAAAGGAGGATCAGGAGGGATCTTATTGCTCTCTACAACTACCTGAAAGTAAGGTGTGACCAGGTGGAGTTTCGCCTCTTTTCCCAGCTAACAAGGAGTAGGACAAGAGGAAATGGCCTCATGTTCTGCCAGGGAAGGTTTGGGTTAGTTATTAAGAAAAATTTCTCTGCTGAAAGTGTTGCCAAGCCCTTAAAGTCTGCCTAAGGAAGTGATTGAGTCATAGTCCCTGGAGATATTTAAAGGACATGTAGCTGTGGTGCTTAAGGACATGGTTTAGTGGTGGGACTCAATGATTTTACAGGTCTTTTCCCACCTAAATGATTCCATCATTCTATGATTCTAGGTTCCTGCCTGCCACTCTGTGCCCCTGCACTGCTCTGGGCTTGTGGAGATGAGTCTCCAGTGGGCTGATGGCCTCTGTTACAGGCCTGAGGACAGCCTTACGGGGTATAATTTGGGTTCCCCCTCCTTCCATTGTCTGAGCATCTTTGTGGGTGTGCAGGTGAGCTTTATCACACAACTGAGCACAGAATAGCTCTTCTGCCACAGGTGGAACTCCAGATAATAATAATAAAAAAAAAAAAAAAAAAAACACCCCCTTCTCCCAACCACCAAATAGTTGTAACCTTTCAAATGCGACTGATTTTTGTTAGAGAAATTTAAACCTCTGTGGAAAAAAGCACCCATTTGCTGTTGGCCTTGTAAATACCAGTATCTACATTTGATGCTATGGACTGTGGGAAGTCTGATTACTGGAATCTGTTATTTCTTCTCTTTTAATAAAAAAATGTCAAAAAAAAAGTGAAGGAAATGTGCCATTTTACATTGGTCATATTTGATGTTAGTAGGGGAGTTTTTTGTCTTGTTTTTGAGTTAAATTATGTTGGAAGTCTAAGAAGTGATTTCTTTATTTGCAAAGAGATTCATGTAGATTGCCAAGACTCACCTTCGAAGTGTTAAAAGTCACATTCTAAATCATAACAAAAGTCTTCTCTTTTCATCAAGTTTAAGTTATTGTGTGAGAGAAAAAAAGGAAATTGCTTTTGGATACTCCTTGGAATTACGTGGTGCTCAAAGAAGCTATTGCTAAGAAATTGGAGAGTTCAAGCTTTTCTTCTTGTCAAAAGAATATGGCCATGAACAGCTCTCCATCTCCCTTAGAAGAGCACCTTAATTTATAGCACCTTAATTTATGTTTAAATTTTTATTTTAGAGCACAGGCATAGTTGCCTGGCATCAAAGGCAGCTTTCCTAGGCTGCCAATTTATTGTACTTTGCTCTCCCTGTAGCTGCACATTGCAATAAGCAGCTCACAGAAGTGGACGGAACCAATCTGACACCATGCAGCTCATTCACATTAGTCTTCAGATGAAGAACTACAAAAGAGTTTTAATGTCAGTTATGTTTCCTGAAACAGTGGGTAACAACTCTGAACTGGCTCGATGCATCAATAGCCTGCTACTCTGTAAGCTGAAAAGGAAATCTAATTCATCTCATGTGGTTTCCTGCTGAAACACATATTTGCAATGACATATGTATGAGCACTGCTAAATGCAGTTGCTAGATAGTGAAAGATATCTTTTGGGTTTTGTGTTTTTTGGTTTTTGGTTTTTTTCTACAACAAAACGTTAAACTCACTAAAAAAGTGAGTTAAACTCAACATAAAATATAATATGGAAATTGTTTTTTTCTTTACCTACCCGAAAAATAATAATTAAAAGACAGTTAAGAGAGAGATAGATAAGCTTTCTGGTTTAATGTGTAAGTTTTACATACTAAAAAATGGAAGATATTCTCACTGGAGTGACACCTGCCCTGAAGCTTCACAAGGACACCTCACAGCTCTAGAGTAAGCACTGCTCTGGTGAGATGACTAAAGAGTGTGCCATGACTTAAAAGCCAAACTCTTTGGGTACCATGAAGTCTCCATCTGTGGGAATGTATCCTTCAACCACTAGGGAGAGGTAGAAGCAAAAAACAGATGGGCAGTGGCTGCTTAAATCACACAGTGGTGCAGGTCGAATATTTGAGCATCTAAACTATTTTATCAGTTTGACAAGAAATTTTGCTGTAAGTAGAATTTACTGGTCCCCATCCCTATGCTGACACTACCTATTTTCCCTGGTTCAAACAGAGACTGAGAAGGAGAATGACAGTGATAACCAAAGTCAAACCTGACACTTCTGTTTCAGGTGATCAGCACATACTTTGTGCAAAGTTCCTGCAGAGTCTCTCTGTAAAGCTGAGATGTCCAGCTATGGGCACAGCAAAGCAGGAAGCATCTCTAGAAGCAGAAAACTGGCACACTGGGGCTTATGCCAGTTTGATCCATTCTGGTGTCCTGTATCAGAGGACATATTGGCTATTCCTTATTTTCAACTCTTACTTAAAAACTACTCTTGTTTTGCCAGAGTTTGTAATTTCCCATGGTTAGTAACAGAAAAACTTTAGAAACATTTATGCTTTCTCTCAGTTCCTGGCAATTGCTTATTCCTGGCAATACTCTCATAATCAGAGAAGCCATGATCTTTCAAATCACAGTGGTCTATACTGATCTCACTGGTCATTGCAGCACTAGTCATTAGCAACTGCAGTGCTACACTGACTAATTAAAGTGTCCTGGGTTTGGCATTTAGTTTTATGTGCTGATTCACAACCTTGTACTTACCTGTGCCAGGTTCGTATTCAACTGTGTGGCTTCACAACTATCTTTAGGCAATTCAAGAAGGTCCTCTTTCACAAAGAATGATTCTCCTTCTCACTCAGTTTTGTGTTGCCATTGACTCCCTTGTGACTGTACCAGCACTTTTGTGGCCATGCAGCGACTCAAGAGAAACTCACTTAACCCAGCTGGAAAAAACAGTCACAACAAAAGTATTTTCTCAGCTAGGTCAGGAAGCTGTTTCAGCTGCCTGTGCTGAGGAAGCAGCAGACCCAACACAAAGGGAAGGTGAGAAGATGTGGCCAGGTAGAGACTAGAATTGCACCTTTCAGCAGTAGAGAAGATGAGCTACAAGACCCGTGACACCATTCCTTCACCATGGGGTTAGCAGAATACCTCTACACCAATTCTCCTTGCTATCATGAGGCTTTTTCTGCTCTCACTCCTTCATAATAGGCTCAGCCATGCTGTGAGACTGTGCTTCTATCATAGCTGGAAAGTGAGGCCTGCTGTGTTTGGACCCTTGGGCTGCCTTTGCTGGCACCATGAACCACATGAGCACCTTATAGCTGTTACTTCAGCTCAGGTTACAAGGCCAGACTCCACACTTACCTACATCAGTTTTTAACTTCAGGCTGTGTATAGGGACAAGGTGACTGATGTGCTAGGAGGGGAAACTTCAGTAGGAAGCACAGCCAGGAGAAATTAGTCTGACCTTTGGACACATGGGGCATAACTTAAGTTATACATAGTGAACAAATAAGGCTAGAATGAAGAGTGTGTCACAAGAACTCTGAATGAGACATAGTATACAAGCAGCATCAGGATACATGGTGGCCTCATAAAATATGTGGATGAGCCTAAAAATAAGAAATAAGGATGAAACAGTTACTGTTCTCAAAACATTTTTGAAAATTAATCCTCTGCCAATCATGTTGCTGATGCAGATATTTACAAAAAGAGGCTAATGCTGCTTCAGCTGGTACAACACAGTAACACTCTGGAAAGCTACACAAATAGCTGGTCTAGTGTCCTCTTTGGCCTTGCTCCTAGCCATTTCTCCTGTGCCAAAAGCTGAACTGAGTGTTCAGGCACTGCTATTTTACTGGTTTTACAAGTCTCACCGTATTCTATAATTTGGAGAAGCTCCTTGGCTGGATATTCCAGGGTGCTTGTGCCAATAGCTGTGCTGCAGTCTGGGAAGAACCTGTCAAGGTTGCTGTTAACCCAATTCTGATCTTCCCATTCACCGGAATAAGACCCAAAAGCCTGAAGAATGTGCCTAGGATGTGACTTATCAACAGGTACCAAACACATTCCAGAAAAATGCCACTGAAGTACCACTTTAGCATGAAAAAACCTGCCCTGCCTACAGATTTTTTTAGTTTATATTTATTATTGGTGAAGGAACACGCTAAAGAGTCAGCAGTGAGTGCAAGTGATCTCAGTGGCCCAGAAAGCATTATTCCCCATGCCCTTCCTCCCTCTCTTCCTTATCCACATGTTCCTGTCTCCTCAAGCACCCATCCTTCCTTGTTCCAGTTATAAAAGCCGTTGCTGTAGGTTGATGTGACCCACTGCTGACTAAAAGTGGCTCTCAGAAAGACCTCATTAGTCCTGGAGCTGACACAGTGCAAGCATCAGAAGTGAGTGGTTAGGGCTGGGGCAGAAAGGAAAGGTGGGAAGGCATGCGCATCATCTGTGGTGGGGTGTTAATTCAGCTGCCTAGAGCTCTGAAAACACCTTTCGAAGCTGAACAGTCTGCCTTGCAAACAAAGGCAGTGAAAATTGTTGCTACAATTACTAAAGTAGGCAAAACTGGAAGGTAATGTTATTCAAGTCTTCCTTCGCTTCAGATATACCACTGATAATGGAGTAATAAGCAGTTGAAACATAATGGGAAATAGCTTGAGCTATTTATAGTATTTAATAATTTAATAGTACAAAGTGAACTGATTGTAGTAGTACTCATTTTTCTATTTAATTTAATTATTACTTCTATTTCTTAATTAATAATGCAAGAGTGTATTTTTGTACAGCACTTTTTTCCTAATTCCCGTTTTACAGCAGAATTTAATCAAGATCTTCCTGTTGTTCATAAAAAATACATACATACCTGCATACAACTTTGTGAAAAATTATTTGAGATTCTACACATTGTAATCTATGAGATCCCTGTGAGACTTGTAAAGGGTATCTTATCACTAAATGTTTATTGCAAGATGTGTAAGAGCCCTCTAATTTTTCACATGCTCGAAACACTCAGGTAAAACCAGAGAGTTTTATTTCTCCCACTACAGCTGGGATATCAAAGCACAGAGTTGTTAAAATCTGTGCTCAAAAATTATGTTTAAGAGCACGGATCCCACTAGCTGACTTGCCTAGAGTGGTAAGAAAAGCTTTTGTGGAACAAGCACTGACCTTACATCTGCCAAATCCAAGAGGATCTTCCTTACTACTGGAATTTGTTGCCTCACTAAGATAGCAATAAAGAGTTCTTTCAAAGCTGGATTTAGGGTACTTTGTTGAGTGTAAAGAAACTTCTTCATGTAAGGGGAGTTTTCAATGTAGGTCACAGGAGGGCAGAAAGAATATAAAATAGCTGCTATAGCACATGATGGCTTTTATGACCAAGGAAAATGAAAGCTGTAATGGAAAAAAATATTATCCATGACATCAAAAACAAACTTAATTAAGACAGAAGAGAACAGAAAAAAGAAAGGAGTTTCTCCATATATTAGATTAGCATTGCTCTAGAACAAGTTATTGCTGTTACTAAAAAGCCAATGTGGTGATAGCCTGTGCACCTTGAAATGTATAGCTTGGAAAAAAAAAAAGGAATCGGTTTTAAGGTTAAGTATAAAATGTGAAAAAATAGGATGCTGTTATCTTTGTGTTACAGGCTTGCTTTGCTCTATTAATGTTAAAATACATCTCAGTGTTTCAGATAATTTATGAATATAATATGGCTCTAAATTTTGCAGCTCTATTTTATATGAAATCAATTTGGTGGAAATATTTAGAGAGGACCAGCATGCAATTTTTTTATGGCTAAGAAAGCAAATTTTAAATGGAAATGTGTAAAGCGAGGAAAAACTGTTTTCCAAAGGAATTTGCTCTGACATGAAAAATTCTTGGTGAGACCTCTAATTTTCTATGCTTACTGTAGGAGATCAGCCTAAAGGAAAAAAAAGTGATTTCCTTACAGCTGGCATAGACAAAGTATGCTTTAGTCAGCTATGCCAAGTTCTGGGAGTTATAATTATCGTTGATAACAGAATAGGAGTTCAGATCTGTGCATGATCTTCCCCAGGCCTATATGTGATGTGCAGATACACACATGGATATGTTGACATCGCTTATTGAGAACGGTCCAAAGATTCACCTCAAGGTCCAGTCTCAGGATGTTCAGACGTGCTGTCCATTGGTAGCCCACAGAAGTTGTCAGAATCACAGAATATGCCAAGTTGGAAGAGACTCACAAAGATCATCAAGTCTAACTCCTGGCCCTGGATACGAGTGTCACCAAGAGTCACATCATCCAAACACTTCTTGAACTCTGTCAGGTTGCGACTCCTGCCCTGGGGAGCCTGTTCCAGTGCCCAACCATCCTCTGGGTAAAGAACCTTTTTCTAATATCAACCTTAAACCCCCCCAACACAACTTCAGGCAATTCCCTTGGGTTTTGTCACTGGTCACCACAGAGCAGATATATATATAGATATATATATAGATATATATAGAGAGATATATGCCCCTCCTCCTCCCCTCACAAGGAAGTTGTAGACTGAGATGAGGTCTCCCCTCAGTCTCTTCCAGGCCGAACAGACCAAGTGACCTCAGCTGCTCCTCAAGGCCCTTCAGCATCTTCATTGCCCTCCTTTGGACACTCTCTAATAGCTGAATATCTTTTTTTTATTGTGGTGCCCAAAACTGCCACAATATTCAAGGTGAAGCTGCACCAGTGCAGAGCCGAGTGGGACAATCACTTCTCTTGTTTGGCTGGTGATGCTTTGCCTGATGTCCCCCAGGACATGGTTGGCCCTCCTGACTGCCAGGGCATTGCTGACTCATATTCAACTTGCCATCAACCAGGACCCCCAGGTCCCTTTCCATGGCACTGCTTTCCAGCATCTCATTCCCCAGTCTGTATGAATATCCAAGATTGCCCCATCCCAGGTGCCAAATCCAGCATTTCCCCTTGTTGAACTTCATGTAGATGGTGATTGCCCAGTCCTCTAATTTGCAAGGCCTCTTTTCAGGGCCTCCCTGCCTTCAAGGGAGCCAACGAGGGAGTCCTCTCAGTTTTGTGTCATCTGCAAACTTGCTTAACGTCCCTTCCAGTTCTGTGTCCAAGTATTTATGGAGTGTCAGTGCAGGGCCCAAGACGGAGCCCTGTGGAACCCCACTAGTGACAGGTCACCAGTCTGATGTTACCCCATATTACCTTCTGTGCTTGATGCATGAGCCAGTTGCTCACCCATCTCATGATGTGTTTATCCAGCTGTATGCTGGACATTTTGTCCAGGAGGATCCTGTGAGAGACAGTATCGAAAGCTTTACTGAAATCCAAAAAGATCGCATCAACTACCTTTCCTTAATCAACTAGGTGGGTTACCTTGTCATAGAAGAAAATCACTTTTCATAAGCAGGACTTTCCTCTCATGAAGCCGTTCTGGCTGTGACCAATGACTGTGTTGTCTTTCAATACCAATGTGTTTTTCAATGCCTTCCAGAATAATCTTCTCCATAACTTTACCAGGCACTGAAGTGAGACTGACAGACCTGCAGATTCCAGGTCCTCATTCTTTTCCTTCTTGGAAACTGAGACGATGTTCACCAGCTTCCAGTCAGCTGGGACCTCTCTGGATTCCCAAGACTGCTTATCAGCTTCATGCATAGCAAGGTACAAAATGGTGAAGAACATCAGACTTACAGCCTGTAGGAAGTTAATTTCAGACTGGTATGTAGATGGCTGCTCTGTGGATCTTCACAGTCCTGTAAATGTCTGTTATTATTTTTGTGTAAGCGTAAAGGTAATTGCAGATGGACAAAATAGATAACGCACAATAGCCTTACTTTCCAGAATAGTTTAAGTCCATAAATGTGTTTATATTTTCATAATGTAATAACTGACTTATTGTTTTGTTTTAATTTTTAAGATACTTTATTAATAAAACTGATTTTATGAAATGCATAGTACATAGAAAATTAGTATTTAACTATTTTTATTTTACCAGTTCTACAAGTAATATATCTTCAATTTTTTTTAATATGTTCTATCAATATATATGCTGTTTAAATATGCTGTAGTAATAAATTGTTCTTTTCAGGACATTCAGATTATTTGAGTTAATAAGTGAAAACTAGTTTTAAATGCCAGAATTGAAGATAGATATTACCAGGTAATCTTGAAACAACAAAAATATTAAATACATGCAAATTGCCAGAAAGCAGCAATATATTTTAAAAAAAGAAAACTTTGTTGTATACATGCAGTGGTTTTTTTGCTCTTATGCTTGACCAGGTTAATACTGTTCCAGCAGTTTTACAAATAAAAATCTGTTTTCATTTCATCTTCCTTCTTTTCTCCTAGCAGTTTTCCTGGTAATGCTCACACAAGTAAACACTGACACATTTAAAAAAAGAAACAACAGAGGGCGAATTTTTCCAGGGTGTATTTCCATAAGCCACTTTTCTAACATCCCACAGTCCCCTGAGAAGGGAAGGTCTTACTCCTTCTATTCTCACAGGCCATCGCTGCACTGTTGCCCACACACAGTCCTTTCTCTTCCCCTTCTTGCTTTCATACTCATCAGTCCCCTCCCCAAGCCAACTGAACTCATTCCTCAAGCAGGGAATGTTCTTTTTTTCTGTGCTTCTGTGCTGTGTTTGTAAGTGGAACAAGTCACAGAGGGGTCCTTAGGGTTACTTACGTGGTGGGAGCAGGTGCTAGGGAATATGGAGGAGGGAAAAGGCAAGGAATGTTTTCCCTTTTCGGTGGTGAGGAGTGGTTTCACCAGCTCACCCTGCTTGATGTAACTTCACCCTTCAAGTTGGTTTAGTGGAAAAGGAAAGGGCTTTTTTTTTACCTAGATGCATTACAGTGAAGACAGATAGGAAGGGGAGCTCCTAGAGGGACCGTAGTCTGGTTGACTCCCAGCAGAATGCTGGCCATGAATAAACAATCATGAAGGTATTGTGTCAATAAGATGTTTAATATGGTACTAAATTAACCAGTAAGAAGTTTCAGAAATTGTTTTATCAGCTTTATAATGAAATTACTTATCTGGAGATATTCTAATGAGGACTTTTTACAACAAGGAATGTCCTTTTTTCTTCTTCTTTTTTTTTTTTTTAATGAGGGTCTCCCACATTTCCTAACAGAGGTGATTTTTAGCTGAGATTCTCTCAATGCACATGCTAACAACGTGAGCTCTTCGCAGCAGCCTAAAAAGTTTTGAGGACTAAATAAGTCTTCTCCCAGCAGTCTCGATACCTAACTAAGGCACAGTGAGCAACTACTAGGCTGTATCTCTAGTCCCTGGATAATACTGAGGTAATTACGTATCTGGTGTTCAGAGCAACAATAAAATTGAAGTTGCAAAAAAAGCAGAGCTGTTTTTCAGTGTCTCTAGCTTCTATTCCACATAGAATGACATGGCTTCTGCCTTCCACCAAGTGTGCTAGAAATTGCACCTTCTTTATCTCCTTCCAATCCTAGCTGCTCATCGTTGCTCAGGATGAAGGCTTGCATAACTGCAGGCAGTGATAAAGGTTAGGAATACATCACTGAAGGCATGAAAACAAGCTAAAGCAGAGCCAAAGTTACTTTGTTCAGACTGGAAAAGAGAAGGTTTTGAGGTGACCTAATTGCAGTCTTCCAGTACCTGAAGGCAGCCTATGAGAGAGATGGAGACTGTTGACAAGGGCATGTAGTGACAGGACAGGGAGAATGGATTAAAATTGAAAGAGAGTAGGTTTAGATTAGATACTAGAAAAAAAGTCTTTACAGTGAGGGTGATGAGGGAATGGAACAGGTTGCCCAGAGAAGCTGAGGAGGCCTCATCTCTGGAAGTGTTTAAGGCCAGGTAGGATGGAACTCTGAGCAACCTGGTCTAGGGGAAGGTGTCCCAGTCTGTGGAAGGGAGCTGCAACTAGATGATCTTTAAGGTCTCTTCCAATGCAAACCTATTCTATTCTATTCTATTCTATTCTATTCTATTCTATTCTATTCTATTCTATTCTATTCTATTCTATTCTATTCTATTCTATTCTATTCTATTCTATTCTATTCCTAGGAAGGTGGTAGATCCCCCATTCCTCTCAGTGTTTAGGAGGCACCTGGACAATGCCCTTAATGGCATACTTTAAGTTTTGGTCAGCCATGAAGTGATCAGGCACTTGTACTGGATGATTACTGTAGGTCCATTCCAACTGAAGTGGAAAATAAATAAAACAAAGCAACAGTTTAGAGCAGCTGATGATCTGAGTCTCCTCTGGCTGGCTGGGCACAGTGGCCTGTGTAAAGGGCACCTGCTCTGTTCAGCCCCTCACCCCCTTCCAGTTAGTTTCCCTGCCAACTGAACGGAAGACACAAGGAGGGACAAGGTCTATAACTAGACATCTATTCCAGATCCAAAAAGACTAATTTTGCATTGATGAAATATTGTCGAAAAATAAACCATTTTCTCTTTTAAAGGAAAGTAACAAGTAACAGTTATTTAAAAGGATATTAAAGCTAGCAAGGAGTGCATGTTTCATGAGACTGTAAGCAATGTCACTTGTGGCTGTCAGACACCTTAAATAGGTGATTAGGCTTGAACGGGGAGAATGACAAGTGTGGCTTTTTAAATTAAAAAAGTCAGTGGCTTGCCTTTTCAGGACTGAAAAGATAGGATCCAGTACTTTGGCATTGAACAAGAGTTATTTTTCTGTGTGCTTGGTTGAAAGGAAGAGTGAATGAAGAGAGAATGACAAGCTCAAAAACCAAATCCTTCTGTTAGCTTACTGAGGTGGAATAAAGAAGAACAGTTATTGTGAGGAAGAGATAAGTTACAAGTTTATCAGATTGCAGACGACACAAAAGATTATTTTCTAATGACAGATAGCAAAGTCAGCTTACCAATGTTTTCTGGAAACATCATGTTCTTATTTTATGAAGCAGATGCTTTCAGAGAATATCAAAACCACTTTCAATTACTTTTTCAGTGGCTATAAAACCAACATCTAATTACAGACAGATTGAGCTAACCACGTTAAAAAACATAAGCCTCAATTCCTTGTGCTGCATTTAGTTTCAGATTGCACCATTTGCATAACGCAAATATGAAGACTTTTTACTTAATTTGAAGTAATTCTTAATGTTGTAATTTTGTTAGTACTTCTCTGCTTCATTCAAGCTAGGACTTTCCAAAGTAGCCTAGGCTTAGACTAGTCCCAAGTTCTGATTATGGCCCAGATATTGGGATAGGCTCTGGTTTGCTGCATAATTAACAATCTGTTCAGAGTAAGTAGGTGTGTACAGCTTTCTTTCTGTAGCCTGTCTATACCAGTCAGACCAAATGCAAAGCAGCAGTAGAAGTCATAGTCATTTGTTGTAATTGCAGTCTTGAGTGGGGAGATGGAGGTGGCAGAAGCTGAAAGACAAGGAAGTGGTCAGGAGAGAATGAGGCACAAAAGAGCTGTGGTGATGCAGCCTTGCAAAACTCCCGCTGATGCAAATGCACCACAGGACTCTCAGTAACAATAGTCTGCCCTTGGGCTCTTCAGCTTTCCCTCAGTGAGGTGGCCTATCCAGCCTTTCCTTAGCCACAGCTCTGTATTTGTTACCACTGTAAGGACATCAGTGTGCCCTTGTGGCCAAGAAGGCCATTGGTATCTTGGGGTGCAGTAGGAAGAGCATTGCCAGCAGGTCGAGGGAAGTGACCTTTTCCCTCTACTCAGCCCTGGTGAGGCTGCATCTGTAGTACTGTGTCCAGTTCTGGGCTCCTCAGTACAAGAGAGAGATGGAGCCCCTGGATAGGATCTGGTGGAGGGCAACAAAGATGATTAAGTGACTGGAATGTCTCTCTTACAAGGCAAGGCTGAGGGAGCTGAAACAGTTCAGCCTCAAGAAGAGATGACTGAGAGGGGATCTCATCTATGTCTGTCAGTATCTGAAAGGAGGGCATCAAGAGGATGGATCCAGGCTCTTCTCAGTGCCAAGCAATAGGACGAGGCAATGGGCAGAAACTGATGCACAAGAAGTTCCACCAGAATATGTGGAAGAACTTCTTTACTGTGACTGCACGCTGGAACAGATTGCCCAGAGAGGCCGTGGAGTTTTCCTCACTGGAGATATTCAAGAACTCTCCTAAATGGTGATATCGAAGAGCTGTCTGGATGAAATTCTGTGCAATGTGCTCTAGGATGTCCCTGCTTGATCAGGGAAATTGGACAAGATGACTCTGTGGTCCCTTCCAACCTTACCCATTTTGTAATTCTGTGTTTCTTTGAAAGTAAACCTAAACTACCACCTTAAGTACCTAGAACCACAACAGCACTCCCTTGGAAGGATGTGTGCCCTAACGTTTCCACCTATTTCAGAGTGAAAACAGATATCTCCCACAGTAACTTCCAGGCAGACCAAGAAAAGAGACTGAAGACAGGTAAACAATAGATTATTATTCTTTAACCATATGGTAGCATAGAATACCAGAAAGTATTTGGAATTTCCACAGTCAAGCCACCATGTGGCCACAGATGAAAAAAAGCTCCTTTCCAACTGAGCTTTGCAAAAACATTATCTCAGCTGAAAAAGGAGCTAATAAGCTGATGGCAAAACACAAAACATTTGGTCTACATAAATATATCATTTTAGCATGGGTGCAATCTGGAAGAATATATGTCACAAACAGATGATGTATATATAAAAGATGAATAACATTACTGCAAACATTTGTTTCCTCTGTAGAAGCCACCTCATCCTTTTCTATATTTTTATGTGTGTTAGCAGCGTACACACTGCAAAATATTATCCTAAAATTATTAGAATTGTTGTTATTAAGCAACTCAGTTTGGATGCTGTCTTATGCTTGACAGTTCACTGCAAACACCTCTACATAAATTTCACTAGGTTTTATCTCAATTTTTACCCCTCTATGCAAAATAAATTTTCCATTTTTTCAGGTAAGAGAAAGAATGTTTATTTTTGTTTTTAAGAGTTTAAAAGTTATTATCAATGTTTTTATCCAAGTAGAGCAAACTTGGCTAAAAGTAATGCAAAGGTGATGTTTTTATCAACCTCAGGTCTGTGCCTACCTTTGTACAGCACAGCAGTATATAAAGCCAAAAAGTTTAGATACTTGGGCCTTTTTTTTCTATCATTTACTATGTGATAAATATTTGATATAAGATCCTGACTAGCATGTGAAAAGGTAGATACACAAGGACATTAACTGCATAGCTGTGATTAATTGATTGAACTTACACAAATTACTCAAATGTGCTTTAAAAAAATTAGTAACAATGGGGTTAATTTCTATAGGAATTTTGTAAGAAAGTGAAAGATGATTTGTCTTAAAATTGCTGCATAAATGTTATCTGTTATTTGACATCAAATCTCTGAGATACTTTGTAAATTTCTAATGTCTTATTCAAAGACTTACTATCTTCTAGCAGCCAAGATCAAAGAGTCTACATTTGACTGCAAAACTAGGGAAAGGCAGTCACCAAAACTCACATGCATATCCTTTGCTGAAAAATAATCTACTCAATGTGCTATTATGTTCTTTTGCTGACAAACACAATCCCACTTAGAAGATAATTTACTTCAAAATAGAAACATTGATCCATTACATAAAATAGACCATATTTTTAGATCCAGTCCTCCTCCCCATTACAATTTTTGTTTTTATTATTGGTACTAGCAGTTTTACATAGATTGGTTTTGTGGTAGAACCCCACATACACATGATTTCTGGCAAAAATAACTCCTGGCAAAAAATTGCAAAAATGGAGACCAGCCAAAGCTAGAGTGAAAATATCTTCTGTGTACAGGCAGTAAGTGAGGAAAGTGAGTCAGTCTGAAGAGGAACATTTAGGGAGAAAGGAAGGCAGTTCTGCAAAAAAGATGATATTGTAGTGTCTCAAAATGCTTTTCTAGCACATCTGCAGCAGTGACTTGGTAGAAGAGAATGAGCAGTAACTCTAATTTATGGCTTCTGGATTTATCTCCTGAGCTTGGCTCTAGAAATAGACTGTACTTGTTCTAACATATACCCATTAGTAGACATCCCACCTACTGAAGGTAGTCACAGCAGACCACTATTCCAGCACAAATAGTGGAAGGATATGTCTTACCTATCATGGACAAAATTCCTCAGTTTTCTACTGAAAGCACTTACATTCGTTCACTCTGTGTTTCTCCATCTTAGAATTACTGTTCTAGTTTGGGAGCTGCAAGTGTGTGCAGTTATTATGTTGGATCTGTGGTAAGGATGAGAACACTTTTTTACCATTTATCTCCTCAGACTTTGATGATTGGCCCTTTCAGACGTAGTGTTAAGCAAACTAACCAGTTAGTCGGAATTAGCATAGTGAGATCATGAAGCAGTTCAACAGTGCATGAGGAGGACTGATAATAGTGGGATGTTAGTACATGGATATTGAATTAAGTGTTCCAGGTTGTAGGAAGCAAGTAAAAGTGATTCGTTTCTTTAGTGATACCCAAACTCTTTACTTTTTCTGTAACCTACCAGTTGTTATCAAGCTCTAAAGGCAAATGAATAAGCTGGCTTCCTTTCATCTTTAGCAGGAAAGGATGACAGCTTTTTCCAACAACTGTCCCTCATAGACCTAGAGGTCACATTACTGATTAACAGCCTGTATGCATTAGGTTCAGTTTAGTCACTTCTGGGTCTCTAGCATGCATCTTAGACTTCAACTTTACTCTGCTTAATTTCTTATTAAAGCATTTCTTTCCAATATTGATGTAAATATCATCATCCTGCTGAAAAATAGTCCACTGATGTCACAGTGACCTAAGAACCCCTGACTGTGCAGGTGAACAGAAGAGAGATGGGAGAATGAATTAAGGCTGGGAAAGCAATAGAAAGGCTTGCAAAGATGAAGAAGATATGAAAGTGATATGATGAAAATCTGTTACCTCTTTCTTTTGCAGAAAATTCACAGTGGGTGGGAAATACAACCAGCATAGTGGTAGACGTGTCTTAGCACTGGCACTTTCCTCAGCAGCCCATGGAGGGAATTCTTTGAAGAAGCAGGAAGTTAGTCAATGGTGCCCATTTTACCCAATCTGTCATTGCTAGAGGGAAAGGAGGAGCATGGGGGAAGAGGTTTACTGAATGTATGCATTACCTCTGCTTTTCAAAAAACAAGTTGCAGCACAAAAGTCATACAGGTTCCCAAAAGATCTGTCTCCACCTGTGGACAGACAGGTAGTAAGTAACTGTGTTAACTGTATAACTGTCTGGTCTTAAATACTCTCCTGCTTGATGTCCCTGTATGTACTAGGGAAAGTGCATCTATAGACCTGTACATACTAATTTGACAGCTCTAGAAGGTGGTTATTTTACCCCAGAAAATTCTACACTAGGAGCATCCTGATCCATTTCAGAAGGTCCTTAAGCATAGATCAGGAACTGGGCATCAGACTCCTTTCAGCAAAAGAGATTACTGTGGGCTTTTCAGAGTTTTTGCTTGCTTGTTTGTTTAGAAGCTACTTTTAAAATGTAATTGAGAGATTTTCTACCTTAAATTGTATGGGATCTAATTCAAAACCCAGCCAGGTTACAGACTTTATAATGAAATGCAGTGTTTTGTTTTGTTCCCTTCATATCTTACCCCAGTACAGTGAGGAACACCATCAGTTCCCATTAAATCCAATACAACTGCAGTGGCAGTTGAGATCACTCAGTTGAGAATTGTTCCACTTAAAGTAGATGAATGATAAGTTTAAACATAATGTTCATATAATCTGTAGTACTTAGCAAAACTGTAAATATGACATTTTGAAATAATGTCTTCTTTCCTAAAGTGTCTGTAGTCTAGTAATAGTCTAGTAATTTAACAGTCTAGTAATAAAAATTCTTATTGATATGTCTGTAAAAAAAAGGTATACAGAAAGAGTTTTAATGCACTTTGCCATATGAAAATTTACTTGTTGTGTACCTTCATGAGCTACGTATGTTGAAGATAGTATTTACAATGAGGATAGGAACTGGGATATATTAATAAGTAAATGAAAATTACTTATGTTGTCTTTTTTACAATTAATCTGTGTCATAAAACTGGAATGAGATCCATAGAAATTTCAATATGAAAACCTGAAATATAAGATTAATAATCTGAAATTGGGTACTACTGTTACAAGCATAATTTTTTTATCTTTAAATGTAACTAATTTCATTCAAATTCTGCATACATAAATAATAAATGTGCCACAGTATTAAGAAAAAATAAATGGATTAACACATGTTGCAATTCTTGGCACACAATGTTAGTTTTTCTGCAATAATTTAGATATAGGGGGATTCTAACTGAGGGATAATATTTAGATTTCCTTTTAGAAAAAAAAATCGTAATATGCTTTAATTAATTTTAATTTTT
>WEIV01019605.1:33589-84656 GCA_013390005.1 Calyptomena viridis | reverse complement strand
CCGCCTCACTGGCAGAGCATGGGAAACTGAAAAGTCCTTGACTGAGGGTAAGCACTGCTGAGTAACAGCTAAACTTCAATGCATTATCAACATTATTCTCATACTATATCCAAAACACATAACGGTATCAGCTACTAGAAAGAAAATTTACTTTATCCCAGTGGGACCCAGGACATATGAACACATCACAGACTTAACCAATATTCAGGAATCAAGAAAAAGAAAAAAAAAATCACAGATCCATTCTGATTTTTGAAGGACTTAGTCTTGTGTTTTTCTTAGGGCTAAAATAACAAAAAAAGTGATTATAAATAAATAAATAGATAAACTGACAATAAATGGCTGTAATGTGTTCAATGCATTGTTGTATTGAGTTGTACAGTTGTTTTTACCCCTATAAGTCAGCACCAACATCTTCTGCAGTCTCTAATACATAATTATTTTTATTCTCTGGGGCAGATGACTCAAAAAGAATGTTATTTGCGATAAACCTATATAACATAAAAGTTTATGCCATCACTTGCTCAGAATGACATATGATAATATGTACCTAAGTAAAGATGAGTCAACATTTGAAAAAAGAAACATTCTTCATGAATATACATATTAAATCAAGTCTATAGGAGGGAAAAAAAAGTGCGATTCTTTGTGCTCTCTCTTCTATGTAGATTGATTTTACAAGGGAAAAAAATTATATCTGTGCCTTCTCTTTGAACTCAGTAAATGCCCTCTGGGTCAGTTATCAAAGGGGAAGGGGACTTCAGTACAGTCATCTTACCAAAGGAATTATAGAGCTCTTCAAGGAGATGATATGCTTTTCGGTACCCTAACGCCCACATCAATAATTTTAAATAGCATTTGCTTTTAAAGGGAATCCTGTTACAAATGAATCTCTGGTCTAAAACTCAGATTCCATCTAATCTTTTAGTTAGTTTCATTCCTTTGAGACGTTCTTGAATAGAAGCATTAGGTTCACTCAAGCTGAATAGCACTTCTTTAATGCCAGCAACCACAAAGAGGTTTTTGCTGAAGATCTTAGAAAATGATCTGGAATTTCAGTTATTCTTTTGGAACTTTTCCAAATCTGTTGTTTTGTAGTACTATGAAGTGTTCTCTTTTTCTCTACAAAAATAAAAAACCTTTTCTGCAGCTGTCTTTAGAGTCCCATTTTACACCTACTCTTTCAAATCACTAATAACCTGTAACTAAATGCCTGTCAAGCCCTATCCTTCATTGACAAGGAAGTTTTATGCATGGATGTGTGCACTTTCACAGAGAATCATGGAGAAGGAATGTTGGAACTGAGGTAAAGTGATCATCTGGTCTGTCCTTCACCCACATGTTTATTGATATGCATAATATGTGTGTTTTCATGTGCACTGTATTGGTGTATGTTATCCATGCCCAAGAATAAGTAGTCAGCCACACGTAGTTAGTAAATCAGTTGTATTCTGCTCAGAGTACTTTTTCTTTAGGAATCTTACTTGCTGGAACATAAATTGTCAGACAGATAGGGAATAGTGTGGGTTTGTTTTCTGATTAAATATTTTAAGGAATCCCATTGTGCATTTTTGGCTCTACACAGTTTATTCTTATAAGTCATTAAAAAGCAGGAGACATGTCAGTTCTCCTTGCTTGTCATCACAATAAAACTGTGAGATGAAAAGTGATCTGAATTATAATTTTCAGTTTAAAACTGAATTTCCAAACATGTATGTTAACAAGCACTCACTGACCAATTTTTGGGACTCTATCAAGTCGTTCCAATACTGACATTTTTAATAAACCACGACCAGGAAAATTGTTTGGGGAAAGAAACTCCCAAACCAGAATAGACTCTAGAGTCCCTCTTCACAGATAATTAGGTTCACTGCTACTTAAAAGGTTTCACCCAGCGATCTACAGAGTATTGCAAACAATCCTCAGAGAGGAGGGTTCTCCAGTGTAACTACTCAGTAAAAACGCATCATACTTTCTGTAAAGCTCTGCCAATGTCTGCAGTTGCTATAGTTGCTACATGAACGTTATGTGACTGTGGCTGAGGAATGTAAACAATGCAAGTGAAAGTAAATGACAGGTGAAGTGTCTCTGCGCAGTTCTCAGCGGGAGGAAGGGAGGACTCAGAGACATTTCTATGCTATCCACAGGTTTAAAGTCCTATTTCAGGATACAACTTAAAGGGGAAAAAAAAATACTCTCTATCAAAATCTCCTTAAACAAACTATTCATTGCAGGCTAAGAATAATGGGCAGGAAGTGTGGAATGTATAGTGAGCAAAGAAAACATTTCCTGAGGGAAATTTCTCACATAAATCACAAGCACACATATCTGCCTTGTCTCCCGCTTAACAGGATGGGTAGCCATACCCATATACTTTTTTCCCTCTCTGAAAATATGTATTTCCTTGAAATCTGTTCCTCCAAGAGCTGGGAACAGCGAGCGGTCCCGCTGGTAGGGGGAAAGGCACTCTCCATGGTCCTGGAGAGAAGGCACGTGCCGTGCTGCTGCCTGGGTCAGGATCGTGGGACAAGACCATTGCTCTGACTTCTAAATAAGTGATCCCAGAAAGAGGCTTTCAAGCAAAGTGTCCTCAACACGGTTCTCGCTTTTCTCATTAGTAAGCAGAATTAGTAATTTAGGGGACCATATGGCTCGTTTCTTATCAGTTTTATGTTAGCACTTGTAAACGGGTTCTATCCCCACAAAAATGCTTTATGAGATATGAATTGCACATAAGGAAGACTAGCTAAAGAGACTGTAACAAATGAGAACAGACAAAGCAATGAACCTGCTCTGCTAATGTGTGAAATGGGAGTTCAAATTACAACTGGACAATTTAACAAAGAAAACAAGGTCACCCTCTCACTCTGATTGAGGAAGTGAGTGGAGATTTGGGTAGTAATGTACTAATGTTCTCCCCTGCACACCGTATGGGAGACTGTCACTGTGTTTCTTCTCTACTCTACAAAAGAATATAAGAACCAACACTTGGCATATCCCAAGGCAGATAAGATCTTTCTCATGTCATTGGTGATTGTGGATGTAAAATTGAGTTGTGGATAAATCAGTGGCTGGTGCTCTGAAAATGATCTGAAACAAAAACAAACAAACAAAAATGCCCAAACAAACAAAAAAAAAGAAACTGGACCCATTTAGGAGTATAGCTACCAAAATGATACCAGGAAAGAAAGTCAGTGGGTGAAATACTCTCTTTCTTATGCAGTTTGGTTGTGTGTCATGGTAGTTCTCCAAAGATAGTCTCTTTTTTCATTTTCTGAATAAAAATTCTGTGTCCATTATACTGTCTTCCATCTCCTTTTCTACTGATCTCTGCTGTCATCAACTTTGCTTAAGTTGACCTTTGTATTCATGGTAAGGTAAATTCAAAAAGTATGAATGCTATAGGCTCATGATGGAAGGTACAATGTGAGACTGAATATTGGGTGAGTATTTATATATATAAAATTCTGAAATGACCTTATTATCCTTTTTGAATATACAAGGTGACCTCTTCAGCTTCTTCTAGGCTAGTGTTTGGGAAAACAATTGTGGAAAGACAAAATTAAGTACCTGAAAGCCCTTTTTAGCTTTGGACATACAAAAAAAAAGGTATTCCAAGGAACTTTGAACTTGAAATCCAGTTTTTCTGAAGACATTATCCTCTCTTCTCTCCCACCAGCAGTTCTTTGAGGAATATGAGCTTCCAGTGTGCCCATGTGGTCAAGAAGGTCAATGGCATCCTGGCTGGTATCAGCGATAGTGTGGCCAGAAGGTGCAGAGCAGAGGCAGCTGGGGTTGTTTAGCCTGGAGAAAAGGAGGCTCGTGGGAGACCTTATCGCTCGCTACAACTGCCTGAAAGGAGGGTGTAGCCAAGTGGGGTCAGTCTCTTGTCCTAGGTAAAAAGAAACAGGATGAGAGGAGTTGCACCAGGACAGGTTTAAATTGGCTATTATTAAAAACTTCTTCACTGAAAGGGCTGTCAAGCACTGAAACAGGCTGCCTAGGGAAGTGGTGGAGTCACCACTCCTTAAGGTATTTAAAAAATGTGTGGATGTGGTGATTAGAGGAGTAATTTAATGGTGGACTTGGCAGTGCTGAGTTAAAGGCTGGATTCAATGATCTTAAAGATCTTTTCCAACCCTAATGAGTCTATGATTCTGTGATTTCCTCTTCAGCATTTGTGCAAGGCTCAGAGATGGAAGTTGAGATAACAGAGTATGAACTAACCCTCTCTTTGCATGGCAGTTGGTGTGGTCTCTGACCTTTGTCTCTGGTTATCCGACATCACTTGCTTGAGCCCAATGACTGACAGTTTCTTCAGTACATGTGATTCTGCATCACATTCACCAAATAGATGATTTAGATGATTATTGTTATGCATCATGAAAGAGTAATTTACAATTTCTGTCTATGTAAAGTGTTTTGTAACTAGAAGAAAATGTGAGGCAATATTTTTAAAGCCTAAACTGTCATAAATTATAAATGTTGACATATCCAATGCTGTATAAAGGGCTTTTTTGCATTTCTTTAATGTCATAGTTGTTCAAGAAATAAAAATCAAGTAATTAGTATCTCTAAAAAGAATATGTACATATAAATGTAAGACTTGCCAACACAGCTGGAAAGTGGCATCTTTATGTAGCATGTGCTGTGCCACTGGCCAATCATGGTATACCACAAAACAAGTAATAGATCACATCTACAGTAGTGTGTCACATGTAAGAGATTCAAAAGGAGAAGTCCTGTTTTCTTTCCAATTCTACTTTAAAATCATCATTAACAGCTATGATCCATTACTGGGAAACTATTGTCAAATGGTATAATAAATCAATGTGTTAGAAGCACTGAGTACTCTGCATGCACATCACACTTGCACTTTTTATAAATGTTCTTTTGTACATTGTAACGCTAGTAAAAAAATACAGATGTGCCTCTTTGTGTAGTTCATTTTCTAGTAGCTCCTTTGGTCTTTTATCATAAAAATCTTTCAGCTTTTGGCCCTTGCTCTCATGATCTCCTTTCAATAGGTTGCCTAACACAAATTGTATTCCATACCCTGCATTGGGAAGCTTGGACTGAATTCCTTTCTGGAATTCAGGGGGATAGACATGGGATAATCCAAAATGCTGAGCAGGACCACTCCAATTTTAGTGAATTTCTTCTGGATGAAAGAGAGTCATATCTTGACAAGGCAATGCTGACTCTCCGTGTTTTCACTATGATTCTTACAAATTAGGCAAAATCTACATAAACTATATGTTTCTGCATATAGCATGCTGATTATTCTCTACACAAAGCATGCCCTTAAAACAGACAGTTGGCTTACATTTTGCATTAATACGTTCCAGATAGGGAAAAAGTGGGATCAAACAAGTACTTCTGTGACACACAAGCACTTTCTCCAAAGGCCAGAAGTACACAGCAAGGGTAAAGATGTCACTTACCTGGTTATGGGCTGTACAGTTTTAGTTCAACTCTGTCGCACTCTACTGAAAAGGCAACTTCTTCTTTTGCATTCAGTTGGCACTTGCTCCACTTTGTACACTGTCAAAGGGCACTGTGTGGTTGAAAATGGTGCAGGAGGTATGGTAGGGGACCTTGGGCAGACCAGTGAACCCCCGTGCTTCAGAAATGGAATTAAGGAGGCAGTCTACTGAGGAAAAACAAATTTAGGTGTCTACTACCTGTGTGTTTAGATATAACCACATAATGAATTCCTCAGGTCTCCCAAGATTTCATGTCCACCAACAAAATGAGGTTCTGGATGGAGACTGGGAATTTCTTTTCAGTTTGACAGAGATTCCATTATGAACAAATATGTTGGACAAGATTCATCCCCTGGGTAAACTGGTCACCCCACCCAGCAGCATGGACAGCAGTTCAAAAGCTCAGTTATTGTAATAACTTGTTTACAAGTTCAAATGGTTCCCCAAATAAATAAAACTGCAACTGGCAAGGAGAGGAAATTATTTACCTTTACTATCTTTTTTTTTTTTCTTTTTAAATTGTATTTTATGAGCCATTATACATAAAAATCTGACTGTTTCTTATTTCATCACTTCTGGCATATTAAGCAAGGCTTCCATACCATCTGATGAAAGATTCTATAGAGGATTTATTTTCAAAGTGACTCTTCTCATTAATCCCAAGCACACTAAAAAAATTAACGTTCAGAAAATTTTAGAAATAAAAATGATGACTGTATCTGCAGCTCAGGTTGGGACTGTATTTTCAGTGTTCTAGGAAATTTACTTT
This sequence comes from Calyptomena viridis, assembly GCA_013390005.1. Classification (NCBI taxonomy): domain Eukaryota; kingdom Metazoa; phylum Chordata; class Aves; order Passeriformes; family Eurylaimidae; genus Calyptomena; species Calyptomena viridis. The sequence goes on along the minus strand of WEIV01019605.1, from coordinate 78,401 downwards.
TATCCTTATAGACTGCAAAATGGAAACATTTAGAAATACCTACACTGGGTCATTCTTATAACATTGTACATCGTGTTATGATCAGACTGGTGGAAGAAAAAGTATGAAAAAGAGAACCTCACACTTCTTTTTCTCCCCCTTATTCTTTAGGACATTTTCTTAAATATTACTTCCTATGAAATGTGAAGTAAGCATAACATGTGATGGTATATTGTCTGGGACTAGGAACTGTTTCATTCTAGATTATGTTGATCTGGAACTCATTTATGACTTTGCAGTTCATATGAATTGCAGCTTATCGTGTGTATGCATACACATGTAAAATTTCCCCTAAAATAAACCAAAATAAACATATCTGTAAAGAAACCCCTACAACATAACTAAGTTCTTTTGCCAAGATAAACATACCCTTCAGTGCAAAGGTGTGACAGTGGTGATACTACAGGTCAGAGTATGTAAAGTAGTGCTCATTATTCTGAATTTTTTTCCAAAGACTATGACCTTCAGTGAAAATAAACAACATTTTGAAAGGAAAAGTAATGCAATTATTCATAGACTGTTTTGGATTAGTTGGCAGAAAAGCAAATATTTCAGTTTCAGCTTGAAAATAAAGCCATTATTTAACTTTCAATGTGCAGTTCCCATAGTAAATTCATTTTTAATGGGATGGTGGATCTGGTTTGTACTTGGTAATTCAGCTATGAGAAGTCTGAGCTGTGCCCCATAAATCAATCTGAATGGTGTTCCATAAGACTGCAATAAATTTATGAGCTGCCTTAAAAAAAAAAAAAAAAAAAAGAAAGAAAACCCCAGAGCATGTATTAAGTATTTTATCTCTTGTACACTTCCAGGTAGTGGTGATGTTAAAAAAAAAAGCAGCGCAGATCCAGCAGGGCCAGTGGTAAGACAAAAGCCATACACTTGTCCAGACCTAACACAGCTACTGCTCTGTGCCTGTGTATTCCGACGGTGTGTTTATTAAAGGTTAGCAATGGCTCCATGTGTGTGCCTGTGGTACTGTCCAGAATGCATATGCCTTCAGCCTTCAGCCAGGCTCCTGTGTTGAGGTGTTTGGACTGGCTCTGGTGGAGAGGCTGTCTCTTGGTCCAGCAGAGCTGCCAGCCCCCACTGGGCCATGCTGGAGCTGAACATGGGAGTGGTGTGTTGGCTGCACTGTGGCCAAGCTTAGAAAACCCCGTGTCTGAAGTCTGGCTGGAGTCCTCAACTACCGTTGAGTAGCTGACAGCAGCATGCATTTGGTGCCAAAGTTTCTAAATCATCCAAAGTGCAGAATTGGTACCAGCCCTGGCTGAGTATATGGACTTGCATCTCTGCTGAGACACCAAGCTGGCCTTGGACAGCCATAGCCTCTCCCAGGGAAACAGAGGGAATATTATACTGCATTGATTTAATGACTAGTTCATGAAAAACTGAAAATTTGACAGAATGAGCAGTCATAAATTGTCCTCTTTCTACCTACAGAAACTAAAAAAAGAGAATTTTCTAATTTTGAAATTCTGAAGGACATGCTGAAAAAGGAACTTCTCAATTGCATGATGTTTGGTTTGATAAATATGCTGTATTGTACTGAACTTTTTCTCCTCTTTTGCATATGCATGCTTTCAGTTAACTATCTCAGGTTTCGTTTGATGTAATTTTTAAACGAAACCTAATTTTTATTCAAGCAGAGTTGGTGGACAAAAATTAGGAATATAAATTAAAATGTTAGATATATTATCATTTAAATAAATATTAATGTATATACAGTATCTGATATAATTGTTTACCAAAAAAACCCATTCTGTAAAAGAGAAACCAGTTGAAATTTGGTTGACTTTTCGTAGAATCATAAAATTCTTAAGACTGAAAAATACCTCTAAGACCATGGAGTCCAAACATTAACTCAGCACTGCCAAGTCCACCCCTAAACCATGGCCTTTAGTGTCACATTCATATGTCTTTTAAATACCTGGATGATAACTCCTCCACTTCCCCGAGCAGCCTGTTCCAGTGCTTGATAACCTTTTTGATGAAGAAATTTTTCCTAATACCCAATCTAATACCCAATCCTGGCACAACATGAGGCCATTTCCTCTTGTTCTATTGCTTGTTACTTTGAGAAGAGAGAGACCCTTACCTGGCTACAACCTCCTATTAGATAGAGAGTGATAAGGTTCCAGCCGAACCTCCTTTTTTCCACGTTAAACGATCCCAGCTCTTTCAGCATTCCCCATAAGACTTGTGCTCCAGACCCTTCACCAGCTCCATTGCCCTTCTCTGGACATGCTCAAGCATCTCAATGTCTTCTTGTAGTGGGGGCCCCAAAACTGAGCACAAGATTTGATGCGTGGCCTTACTAATGCTGAGTACAGAGGGACAATCACTGCCCTGGTCCTGCTGGGCACACTATTCCTGCTACAGGCCAGCATGCTATTGGCCTTCTTGGCCACCTGGGCACACTGCTGGCTCATGTTCAGTTGCTGTCCACCAGCATGCCTAGATCCTTTTCCACCAGGCAGCATCCCAGCCACTCCTATAATGTTGCTTGGGGTTGTTGTGACCAAAGTGCAGGACCTGACCCTGACCTCAGCCCATCAATCCAGCTTGTCCAGATCCCTCTGCAGAGTCCTCCTACCCTTCAACAGATCAACACTCCCACCCATCCAGTGTCATCTGCAAACTGACTCCCAAACTGGCACTCCATTCCGTCATCCAGATCACTGATAAAGATACTGAACAGGACCAGCTGCAATACTGGACCCTGGGGAACACCATTTGTGTCTGGCCACCAGGTGGATATAACTCCATTCACCACCACTCTCTGGACTCATACATCCAGCCAACTTTTTAGCTGTGAAGCATATGCCCATCCAAGCCATGAGCAGCCGATTTCTCTAGGAGAATAATGTTTGAAATGGTGGCAAAGGTGTTACTAAGGCCCAGGTAGACACAACTACACCTTTCCCTCATCCACTAAGTGTGTCGCTCCTTGTCTCCTACTCAAATGCAAAAATCTGAAATTGCACCACTGGTTCTGCTGTACACCTGAATTTGTATCATCAGTTTCTGAAAATTTAATGCTTTTTCATGGCTTTGTATATTTAAAGATTTAACATTGATTCTGAAGAAGCTCACTGTCTTGGAAATGTGTGGTCTAAAGAAACAGAAATATGTTGTATGGTGTACATTTGTGGGTAATCTACTGAGACAGCAAAGAATAGACTAGACCAGACTAGAATACAATGTTTCAGTTGGGAGGGACCTACAATGATGATCTAGTCCAACTACCTTCAGATAGCCTTCAAATAATGAGACCGACTGTGTGACTTCAGTCACAGCATGTAGAGTCTAGATGTAAAATCCTACTATTCTACCCATGCCTGGAGCTGAGCAACAGACTATATTTATTTTGAGTTGACATTACTTTGTCAGAGTCACCTGATTTTTGGTCAGTGTAGAGTGAGCAGTGAGGGTTTGTGTCTTGCATTTGATAAAGTTTTGATATAGCTGATTTTACTGACTTGACCTAGTTCTGATAAATACACTTTTAATGCTGTGAAAAAGATGATACCAAAGTCAAATAAGGGTTGCTATGAGCAGACTATATCTTCCAGTTGAAAAACAAAGTCATGTATATTTCTTTTTAACTTTGCCATGCAGATAGGTCTTAAGCAACTGATTCAAATGGTGACTGAGACTTATTTTCATAGCAGTGGTAGTGAGGCACTTGGTGAGATCTAGAAGACAGCCATCTGAAGAAGTATAAACTTTACTGTCAGTTATTTCCCACCATCTGTCTCTGCTTATATGGCCACATAAAACACTTTGTAGGGATTTGCTTTTCCCCTAGTGATATACCCAGGTGCCCTATACACAGCCTACAAAAAAAAGAATGAATTTGGCTGATCATTACCAACTGTTACTAGTATTCCTCCTTCCCCTGCTGTCTCTTCCATGAGTATTTCTTTACCCACAGGCAAAGAAGAGAAATCCGAAAGGTCTGAGTAAAAGACATATCTTTTATTCATGTATCAAAGGGAGCAGTGTCACATCTGCAACACACATCTTTTCCAACCTCCACATCTTCCTTACAAGACTGGTAAAACCCTGCCTTTTTTGTGTCCTCCTAAGATTTTTGCTACCTTTGAAATGTGGGTAATCAGCTACACCTCCTGAAGTTCTTCATGGTGGTGAAACTTGTAATTAATATTAAAAAAAGTCTTGTCTGGCAGAAGACATCACTATTTCATATTCGTATTTTAATGTCTTCAGAACAGAATTTTGACAGTATTTAAAGATTTTCTGTCCTATATTCCTCTTGCTCCAAAAAACTTTTTGTAAGTGTGGGAACAATTTTTTGAAAGAAATGACTAAATCCTGTTATTTTCCTCAGATATTTTGAAAATTAGCCAAAGAAATACCTCCAAAAGAATATTGCTTTTAATATTTTTCCAAATTTGTTTTTCCTCAGTAACTTTGTGTTTTAATGCACTTTACTGGCTACATACCTCCAGTTTTTCTGAAAAGACACTTCTGACGGCAAACATACTGGATGTTGTGAAGCAACAGTGTTTTTCATGTAGTATTAATAAAACAATATAGATCTGATTTGGCAGAAACAGCAGTAGAAGACAGGCTATGAAAACCCTCCTCCAAAAGCCATGGTAGAGCAGATCCCAAGCTGTTCGGGTGCTTCGATCTCATATTTCCTAACTCAGCAAGTTTGGATATCTTTTAAATTGATCTTTCAATAACTGAATTTCATGAGGTTTTGCAGATTTAAATTTCTGCTTTTGGAGATAACAGCAACCTCTCTTAGCAGTTCCATGCTTCCTTATAAATATTCCTTGTCAATAGTACATCCTTTTTAATATATTTATAGTGTTCAGTTTATTTTTAAAATCTTAAGAATTAATATTTTTAATGTCCTATTTCCTAATTTTATAGAGAATGGAAAAATAGCGAAGTAATCCACTCAAAATAAAATATGTAAATATTTATTCTCATTTTTTGTATATGGAAGAAATTCTTTACTGTAAGGGTGATGAGTCACTGGATAAGGTTGCCCAGAGAAGCTGTGGATGTCCCATTCCTGGTAGTGTTCAAGGTTGGGTTGGATGGGACACTGCACTACCTGTTCTAGTAGGAGATGTCCCTGCACAAGGCATGGGGTTGGAACTACATGATGTTTAAGGTCCCTTCCAAATCAAACCACTCTGTGATTCTATCATTCTGTGATTCCTAGCAGATATGACCAAACTTCATTGCAAACGACAAATATTAAGGCCAAAACCCACTTTAATATTATTAGATGGTAAAATGACACTCTGTAATTACACTGTAAATGCCACCTTAATCTTGAAGCTATGATCTAGACTTGCATGATACCCACTTAAATAAATGAATACATTATTGAAGTGCAGTTCCATGTGTTGATTATGGTGATTGTCTAATCAGGTGGACCTACCTGACTTTATTATGAGATACCCTTATGTTCCATTGCTTGTCTCTGGGGGTGGTAAAGATGTTCTGTAAAAGGTGTGAATTAGATTGGATCCAATACTTAGTTAAATTAGATCCAATATATTGCAGTGATTTTCAACTCTTCACTTTACACCCCTGTGTTTTCCTCTGAAGAGGCAGATGTCTGTAAAATGAATATTAATTTCATGACAATGATTTTTCTTTTGTTATCTATCATCTTTTCTGGAAATACTAGAAATAGTCTGTCCATGCTTAGATTTTCTCAGACATAAGGTTGAAAACTGCAACTAGAGTCAGTCGAAACCAGTAAGTATTGAAAATATACAGAATGGAATTCACTAACTGGAGTCGTGATTGTCACAGTAAATTTATACCTGTATTATCAGACTTAAAACCATCTCTAGGTGTTTCTGTATGTCCAAACTTGTTGTTAATATTCCAGTTCTTCAGTTTTTCCAAAACAGTGCAATTCAAGTACATGTCTACCATGTAAGCTGTTCAACACTATCTTGGTGCTACTTGAACAATAAGATTGAGGAAGGAAGGAGCATGCAGTATAGAATAGAACATCTGCTGCTACAGTAACAAGTGTTACAGCACTAATCCCATGGTTAAAACAGACCTGCTCTGTTTAATGGAAGAGCTGAAAAATATCATATCTTGAGGTAATGCAAATGTAAATACTCTGGGGTTTTTTTATCATGATATATATAAACATCAGATTTTACCACATGCAGCTGACAGAAGTGCTTTAAATTAAGAACAATAACTGTGTGCAAGATAAATGAAATGATTTTTCATTATGTAACTGTCATAGATATACTACATGATTATTTTCTGTGTGTGAGGACTGATTGCTGGCAAATGTTAAAAATGGAAAACAATCTTAATTGCAAAATATTCCATCATTTTCCTTGTATTTCAAAGGAAGCATGGATATAAATTATTTTTTTAAATATTATTATTTCTATGCACAATAAAAACAGAAAGCCTCTCTTGTATTTCACTGACATTAGCAAGGTTCTCAAAGAACTTTGCAAAGCTGAATGAAATACAACTCATCAGACGAATGGGTTAAACTCATAATATTGTCACTCCCCTATTACAGTTAGGAACACTATAGAATAAATCTCCTGAGTAGAACACATTAAAGTCAGAACAACCAACATCTGTTTCAACATTCTTGTGTATTTTACCAACTCTCCTTTCTTTTTCATAGAGTCTTCTTAGCTGTGCAAAGAATACACAACTTTTCCTTGCAAAACTGAAAGATAACAGAGGGAAATGTTCAGGTTGCCACTCATAGATGTTTTTGAAGTTGTATTGTTCCTTTACAGAAATGTCAGCCTTGTTTTGTCAAACATCTTTGCCCACATATATTCTAACACAATACAACGTTGGCTTTGGCACCTTTAAGAGCAGGCACAAGGTAAGAGGTTATGGGTTAGACAATGGCATGAAATTAGCTGGAGAATCAGACAGAGATCATCAACTGAAGGGATTAAAGGAAGAAACTGTATAAAACTCTTTTCCATAACATATTAGATCTATTTACCATATTTTATGTGTAAGGCAAGAAATACCTGCATTATAAATAATATTGACTCTAACTTCTGCATGATACCCTCACCCTGAAAGAGGAAAGTATACACAATAGCAATAAATGTTGATGTTGTCTGGGAGGCCTGCAGCTCCCCAGGATTCCTTCTAAGACATTTGCTAGTAATAGTGTTAAAATGCAATTGTACAATCAGTGGCTCACAATTAAAATACAGGAAACTTTAAGGTCTGCTGGCACTAGCTGAACCTCTGGATGAATGTTATGGTGAGACTAAAGCATCAGGTAGATTCAAGAATTAAAACTGTTTTTACCCTTAGAAGTGGTATGTGTAGATTTGAGGCAGACTTATGTTTCAAGGCTGCCATTTTAGCACCCTTGAGGAGAGGAGTCACTGCTGAGCCATGTAGTGACCTGCACCACCATCTGCCAGCTGGGAAGGACGATGTAGAACCTGCAGGGCTGGTCACTTCATAGGTGATAACATGATAACATCTCTGACTGCTCACTCTAAAAATGGACAGAGCTCTTTCCCGTGTGAAATAAGGACCTTTCTGAGAGGCAGGAGGGGAGTGAGGGATTAGAGCAGGGGAGAGAATATTTGACGCATCTATCTTCTAATCAGGTGCACTGCTGAGTTCCTGTATGTAACATAATGTGTAGATTAATTGGATTTACATGAAAGGCATTGCCAGGAAGGATCTTTCCTTTTTTACCTTTCACTGCTTTAAGGGTGATTAACAGTGCTTGTACTTTCACTGCTGCACCTGCAGGTGGTGAATAACAGCAGATGTATTCAAAACAGCAAGCAATGAGCACTCAGAAACATTATTTATTACTACTGTTCCAGCTAAAAAGTCTGAGACTGCAAAATAGTAACACATACAGGATCTCATCACTCATCTCTAATTTGCATTTTTCATGGATACAAGCCTGGCTGCCTAATTGGGAAGTCATTTGACTTGAGACTTAATAGACTTTTACCTTTTGATAGATTCAGCATGAAGAGAATATATTGTGTTTTCATTACTTAGAGCCAGGAGCAATTTTCAACTGTGTGCTTTCTAGTTTCATACAAGAGAAAATATTTATCTGCCAGAGTAATGGAATGGCCCATCTAATTCAGTGTACTTCCAGCAGTTACCATCAATGCAGTGGCTGCTGCTGAAAGTGTGCCCTTTCCTGATAACTTAATTATCAAAGAATTATACAAAACATGAACTGGTAATAGAGCAGGGGCGATTCCTCTCTGTTCAAAAAGTGCAGATGATAAGCATTTCAGTGAAGGAAATCAAACCTCTAGTTGTTTTTTCTATGATGAAGGTGAATGAAAGGAGATTGAAACTTGAATGTGGCCATTTGAGAGATCACTTCTCTTTATTTCCAAAGCTGCTCATATTTCAATACACATAAGCAGGTTGCTCTTTCTTTTTTGTCTGTAACTCAGAGTAGGGTCAGTTTTGAATATGAGAGGAAGACAGATATCAGACCAGGACTGCAGCTGGTTGAAGAAAGGCTGCCAACATGAAATGTGACATAAAACACAGTTGCTGATTTGCATAGAGGGTGGAGGGTCTCCATCTCTGCAGCTACTGCCAATAGAGGTGTTGGACTTATGCCTTATCCTGACATGGCTGACTTGCTGGGTGACTAGTGACCACAAATAATTATAGAAAAATAGAGAGGAACATCTGGATTAATCTAGTTGCACCCAGCAGCTCCTGATATGGTTTGACTTTCTAGCAGCTATGATGTTGTAAAGAGCCTTACCCCTCTAAATTGTCCTCAAACCAAATCATATCCATAATTCATTTTCTCTTCCCCATCCAGAGGGATAAGAAAGTCACAGTTCATTTTGCCAGTTATGTGATCGACATCTAACTGTGAAATGCTTTACACTATAGTAGCCTGATACAAAGCCTGGCAGTAGGGTCAGGGGATGGAGGAAATCAAGTGATAACTGCCTAAGCCATAAAGAAAACCATACCTGTTTCTGCATTCAGCTATATTGAGCATATCTTGTTGCTTTGGTTATGGCTCACTATCTTCAAGAAACTGAAGTTACTCAGCAGAGAAAAGAAAAATCAGTGCCATGCAATCTACCTATTTACATTTCAGTTTGAATGACTAGGATTTTAATTCTTTTTCTCTTACAACTGGGTTGATCATAGTTCTCATCCTATGATATTATTATATTATCTCCAACTTCTTAGTACCTTTTACTCCATTTGTGCAACTAACAGTACAACTCTTGTGGGAGCTGTGAAAGTGTCATATTTTAATAACCTATGGACATTTGAGGTCTCCAACATAATTTTAACATACCACCAGGGATGTCACCAAGCAGACAACATTAGTTACATTGTAATATTTATGTTTCTTGGTTACTTGTCTTTGTTTTCCGAAACCTTTCCTACACCTCTACATCTCCACAGGGTGCTATTCTAGCAGCTTGTGCTAGAAATTTTTGCATGCAGAATCCACCTAGCTCAGTCACATATCCTGAGACTGAAATTTAAGCAATTTGAGGCTAAAACAGCAGTTCCTGAGTTTTTCAGTCAGCGTGGAGATGGAAATGTCTTTGAAGGCTTCCAGAGGGAAGATTTCCATGGGGAAAATCCTATGTACTTTCTCGAGCATCTAAATTGAAATTTGGTGGAAAGATGGTTAATGTCTAAAACATGCCATAGATAAACCACAGCTACAGAGTGAATGTTACTCATCTCTCTGTGTGACACCACAGGCCAGTACCCAGTATGGGTCTGGTAAAGGCCCAGGTAAAGGGACAAAGCTGACTTCTGGTTTTGTTAATGACAAAGTGCAGAGAAAGGTCTTGCAGATGGAGGCAGATTGTCACAAGTCTGAAAAGGTGGAAAACACCAGTATTCATCCCCTAAGTGTGATGCCACTTCCAGGAAAAAGCACACTGTGCTTCTAAAAAGGAGTGATGTATGGGCACAAAAAGGACTGCCCTGTGCCTTTCCTGGACAGCTTTTGTCTTGAAAAGCTTACTTGGAATTCTAGTTAGAAGATTAGCCTTGTGTGATCTAAATATATATATTATCTAGGATACTGAAAAAACCCAAGGCAGCCTTCTGTGTCTAGCTTAGAAATACACCTATTAACTGTAGCTAGTGTTCTTTATTTATTGTGTACAACAGAAAATATTACTTATTACAATAGAAAATATATTAAAAAATTACGAAGGTCGTACTGTTATTTATCACATTTAAAATGACTAATAGAATAGATATTTTAGGGGCGGGTACAAGGAGTACAACCTACAACTAACTGTTGACTATATAATACGTTGCAGTCAAGGCATAGCCTGACAGCAAAACAGATTTCATGAAGGTGTGATTACACCCACACCATCTTCCTTCAGTGTAGTCCCTTTTCTCAGGTACTATAGGAGGTCTGCACCCACTTTTGACAAGACACTGAAGAGCAAGTTCTGCTTCTGTTTAATGCTGCCCAGGAAATCAATCTGTCCATAAAACAAATCTCATCCCTGGTGGTTTTGGGTGTGTTGCATAAACTCAACGCAACAAAACGTGTTTGGAGAGGTCGAGTGCAATTGCAATAGAGAGACATCGAATGAGTTAGTCAAGCTTTACAAGTACAATGACACATGAAGGAATTTTTATCCCATCATTTCATCTGCTCGTTGTTAAACACAGTAATGGGGAGAAAAACGAAAAAAAAAAAGAAAAAGTGCATTGTAAAACGGCACGTCTCTGAACTACAGAGCAGTTGAAGCAAGTTCAACAAAAGCAGAGCGCTCTCTTGTGGCTGCTGGGGCAGATGGGAAAGGGATAGAACAAATATTTTGTGTTGTCATGGGAATATTCTGCCATTAGCCTCTTCTATACTCGAAGGGATTTCGACTTATTAATGCTATTATTTTTCAGGGAATTTGTAAAAATTCTTTGTGAAAGCCGAAGGAAGTTAATTTTAAATGCACACACTCCAAAAAGCTTTTCTTTCTTCCAGTTTGTCGATACTATACCATATTACGTTTAATGACTGTGTGAATTTCCTTTAAAAAATGCAAGGAGTATTAGTTTTGTTACTCTTTGTTTTTCCTTTCTTTCTTCATGCTATGAAATCTTATTTTATAAATTTAGTTTACTATATAGTTAACTTTTCAAAACACTCTTGTGTTTTCCTTTTTTTTTCTTTGCCACTTAGTCTGTCTTTTTTAAAATTTTTTTTCTCTCTCCACAAAAATATAATTGATATGTTTCATTTCACAACCGAAACGAGTTTAATCTATGGATCTGATTATAGAAGATTATATGCAAAAATGCTATTGATGAATGCACTTAAAAAATTATATTGGTATATTCCCAACTTAATAAAACCTCAGTTTCATGAATACATGGTTTATTTATAGGATTAGGAAGAAAAAATCACATTTGGAGATGCAAGAAACAGGGCAAGAAATGCAAGAAAGAGGCAGGATCATTGAAAAATAGTGTTTCTGGATGTTTCCTCTTTAATTTCCATCTATTAGGAATTAGATGTTAACTTACTGCATCTACCAGTAATTTAACCTGATTCAACAGGTGAATTGTCTGTCTGCTTTTATATTTGCCACCATATTTCTGAATACACAGACATTCAGCATTAGAACCCATTTCTTTAACAGTTGGTACTGAAGTCCTAATACAGTAAAAAAAATTAAACTACCCAATCCTTTTTTTTTTCCCCCACATCTTCAGATGGCTACAAAATAATGGAAATTGGTCTTCCTTTATTACAAAATATCACAGAACAATTACTTTCACAAATGAATCATTATCTCTACAACGACACAGACACAAGATAGATTGAACTATTTCATTAACTAACATATTAAATATACACTATTATTTATCTCAACATTCATCATGAAATGTGAGCTTTTCTCAGCATTTCAATAAAGTATATGAGGGTATGTTATTTTATAAGATGTTATAATGCAAATCAATCACTTTCAGTGTTGACATCCTCAATCAATTAGCATATGAAACAGCCCTAAGTATAACAATGTTTCCACTCAGCCAACAGATGAGAAAGAAAAAATTATGGAAAAAAAATAACTATTCCCATCCTCCTATGAATTCCTGCTTAGAAATTGCAATAAAATTTACTGTTTTATCAAGGCTTGCTGGAACTTATTTTCAGTCACCAGCAAGCCAAGCCATCAATTTTTCTGTGTCATGAAGAGACAACATGGGAGCTGAAAGCTGCACTCAGCTGTTTTGCTTTTTGGGGAGAACTTGGTAGGATTAAACAATCATCATTTACCACTCATTTTCTTTTGCTCACTGTATTCTGTGGGATGTAGCATCGGTGTTTGCACCAAGTTTTTAAAAAATCATATTTTTTTTCATTTTATTAATAGAAATGTGTATGTCCAGGGCAGTAGGCACCAGACCTATGCACACAACAGGGAAAGAAATTGCTTTTACCTAGCATTGCCAGGTGCGTATCTTTCCAATCATCACTATTATGTAAAATATTTAGTAATGTAGTAGATTGTGCTTTGGTGGTTTTTTTATACTTCTGTGTTATAATACCAGTCTTTAAGTGAATATATTCACGTTTGCAAAATTAGCACTTTTTTTTTAACCGAAGTATTGGAAAAGATGAAACTGTAACACTTTCCATGTGCAAGATTTAATATGCTAAAAAAATACATTTTGATCAACAGAGGGCACTCTATGGTTTTCAAAGGAGCTTAATAGAAGCTTAAAAGAGTTGAGTACCAGATAACTGAGTTTCGAATAGCCTTTAGTACTGGTCAATCTATAATTTATTGGAAATGCTCCTGATTTCCACAATAACATAGGGTACGGAAATGAAAGAGAACCCCATAATTTGGTAAAGTCAGATACTGGGATTAAGGCTGTGATGTACACNAACTTCACAAATTACTTAAACTGAGATTTTCATATAGAAGCCAAACTATGAGAGATGGCGGGAGTACTGCACGCAAAATTATTATACATCAAGATAGCATGCATATATTTATAAGGTAGACTCATCCTGCTTAATACCCTAAAACTCAAAGTGGGAAAACAATGCTATAAGCCAGCCTGTAGAACACAGGAGTTAAGCATCTACACAGTTTAAAGTAAGGTGCATGGTTGTTTTTAACAAAACCTGCAAGCATGGGATCCATGTGTAAAGGTGGGGGGAACATGCATTAGGCAGTACAGGCATCTCTAACTGGAGAGGAGATGCTAAGGGTTAAGGCAGAGAGAAGTGCAGTAAGTCCTCATTTTATCCATTCCTCTACAGTAATACCCCAGAGAATGACTGTATAATATGTGCTTGTAATTACAGACAGTAAGAGACCCAGTGAAGGACTAGTCAAAGTTTAGAGGGCAAATGCTTATCTCCTTGCCGTGCCTATGAGTGTGGAATGAATTGAGTGAAGCATCTGGAAGTGTACACTGACAAAAGCCTCGGTCTCACAAGGAATGAGGTTTACTTTAATCCAAACCTGATGTGTAAAAGTTAAAAGCTGTTTTCCTTGCTCTAACACTTACATTTGCCAACACCTGTTTAAACATTTATAAACACAATTCCCACTGGCTGCCAAATTACCATGAATTCATTTCTGCATATTTTTGAGTAGTAGGCATAAAAATAATTATGTTTGCTTTAATCCATTTATATTTTCACAGCTTTTAAATGTATAGTAGGTATGAATTGTTGCAATATATTATATCTAAACAAAAATTTCATTATGAGTTTGAGGCAGGTTTTCTTCAGCAGGTTATGAAACAGTAATTTATTAGATACAGTCATGTCATTGTATTTCATAGTTTCATTCCAGCTAGAGTCCACAGTGTCTGGTAAGTGACAGCACGACTAGGGCAGCATGCTGTAGGAGAATCAGGTGTTCTTTCTGTCTCCAGTTTCCCGTTAGTGAACTGTTTTATATTACAAACACTCAGAAAAAATTCTGTCTGCAGGAGAAGGAGACGTTCAGAGTGCTGCTACAAAATGCTGCTTCTGTATTGGGTATGTTTTCTCCCCCTGGAAAGTTAAACTGTGTCTAGTGTGGCAGAACACTTGTTCCTGCGGGAAAATGCACATTCAACTTGTTCAAATATGAAACGTGTGTGATGCTGGCAGACACTGTGCTCCCAACCGTGGAGCTACAGAGACTGAATTTTGCTTCTTCCCACTGAACATGTAATACCTTTCATCACATGTAAGGTTTAACATTACATGTTCTACCACAGTCCTGTAGCACTTCATTTTAGGTGTGCCAGGATTATTGATTCATTTGTATTCATTGTAATAACACTGATCATAATTAACTCATTCTGTAGCCTTGTGAGTGTTTTAAGTACTCACATGGAATTCCTCTGCAATTCAGAATTAATTAAGGTGCCACCTAATTTTCACAGAGAAACAAGAACGCGTGATCTGTCTCATGAGGTAACTTCCTTAACATCTCAGACCGGTCCAAATATTTGGAGTGTATGGGTCTTGTGAATATGTTGGATATATTCCCTCTCTGGGGAAAATTGTGTATACCATGTGGATGAGTTACGCAAGAACTATATTATCTAAAATGCAATGCACATGCATATTCTTTATATCTTTATGTAAAGTATATTGTACTGCACTTAATGCATAATAAAAATATTTCTACTTTTAAAAAATATGGAAACAGACAATCTGCCTTTCAAGCACTTAAAAGCTATACAAGAAATACCTTTATCTTTAAAAAGCCCCTCCTTTTAACTTTATAAAACTCTAGTCCACATATACATATTAATTTACATCAGCTGAAGCAATCTTGTCATATCAATTGCCATGTAGTAGTTTAACCAAACTGCTTGCTGCAAAGGCATTGTGAACTAAATAATCTCCTTTAATTGAAAATAGGCATAAAATTGTTATGCTTTTTAAAGTATGTTGTCAATCTGAAAATTACTGTAAGGTAAAAATACATGTTCTATTTCATAGCAACTTAGTAAAATACATATACAGCTACACGATGTCAATGCATCCCTTAAGTTAATATTTTAGGGATGATTAACTTTGTTGGGGAAAATTATTCTAGGCAAAAACTGGTCAGGCAGGGACTCAGCCTGGAAGGTGATTTTCTCTGCTATAGTTTCTTGAACATTCTTTCAAAATTACCCACATTTGCTCATTTTCAAATTATGGAGAGGGCAGCTGTATGTAAAGTATATATATATATGTATAGTGTGCTCACACAAAAACTAGATCATTATCAACAAAATATTTGAGGTATGCACTTTATCTTGTTTGATATTCCTAGGCTTGTGGGGGAGTGTATGTCAATTTTTCATTTTGCTATGCTAAAAACCACCTTGGTTATAAAAGGGAAGTCTGAAAACTGAAAGCAATGTCTATGATTTAAGCTGTTGCCTCATGTCTAAATCATATTCATTAAACTATCAGTCCACAAAGTCCTCTCAATGAATTTCTCTTGGTCTACATGAAGGAACCGAGGGAATAAAAAATAAACAGAATTCAACCAGCAAATGTCTTAAAATAATATTGATTTCTTTTACATTCCAAGCCTGTATTGTGGAACATTTTCACCATTGGAAATCAATAGCAAAATTTTAATTGACTTCAACAGGGCCAGCATATTATCTATGAAATTTAAGATTGAGACCGTGCTTTATTTTCTAACTCACTGCACTGCAAAATGCAGCTAGAATCATGATCTACTGTTCTAAGTTACTATACTTTCATTAGCAATAACACGTGTTACGTACTAAGTGGAAGAAGATACCCAACATTCTATACTATGTTAACTAGTGAAATAGCATATTTAGACAAAGCATAGTGATGCTCAAGATTGCTTCTAAGAACTTACAGGGTTTTTTTTAAATTTCATTATGAAAGACGTTTTATTTTTGAACCCAGAAGTACTGAGCAAACATGATTTACTTTAGGAAAAACACCACAATATTTGATTTGTAGCTTCTCAGGTAGAAGATCTGTCACACTGGCTGCTTTGCAGAGTGACATTCTACTTGGAAGAGTGCAGCCAAAGGTATTTATGTGTCCATCAGTGAGTTTTTCAGAAAGCCCTGAATGCAGGTCCCTAGTCTGAATAGAACTTTCAAACCCCTCTTTGACTGTCTTTTGACTGAGACACTAGTACAGTTATTTCTTTTAGTCTTGAATTTCTGTAGTATTCCTTATGTAGAAGGAGGGGTGGAGCCTGAGTTCTGCAGCTCAGCTCTCAGTTTGACCTTCACAAGGCCATTTGTAGCTTCATCACAAGGAGCTTGATCTAGTCACATCCTTGCAAATACTCCAGGTGCAATTTTTATATTGGTGGTTTTGGTGTTGTCTTATTATTTAGGTAAGAAAATCCTTTCCTTTCTCTCAAAGTTCTCTAATATTAAAAAATGTGAAGTGTGTTGTAGGTCTCAAAAAGATTCAAAGAAACACTTTAAATACATGACAATGACCCAGATGTTCCTTCTCCAGATATTTCCCGTTGTGCAGTGATATGGCAAAAAGGAACAGAGGGGCATTAGGTATCTCTCCTTTTGCCTCTTGCTTATGAAAAGTAAGGTGCAATGAGAATTGGTTAGACTACGTATTCTAGAAAATGTGGGAGAGTATTGGTGCCAATAAAAGAAACCTGTACTTGAGACAGATAATGCAATCAGAAAATAATACTTTCTCTGAATTCTCTGAAATAGATTAATAAGTGAAAACATACAATAACTGTAAAGCTGGTATGAAAAGGATAAATAGAGTGAATACCACAGAACTGACTAACCCTGCAAAAATCTCCTACTAAGGTAGTGTTTACTATAGTGGGTTAGTCCCATGTTAATGAAACATTTAATTATAAAGCTTACAACCTCGGTATCAACACAAAAGGGGCATTCTTTCAAATTAAATACAAGGAACATGAATACAACATTGTCATATGCTTTTGCTTCATTTCAGATTTCTTTACTTTCTCTTTGTTAGTAGAAAGAACTAATTTTTCTTCCAAGTAGGTGTAGTTGTTTTGTATTCGTAATAGTAATTAAAATAATGATAATAATAAAAACCCGATGATGTCAGAATACACTCTAGAACTCAAACTTATCCAGAGCATGAGCTACCACATCATGCAAGTGGTATCTCAGAAGTTTTTAAATTTGTTGAGAAGTTGCATCAGTTAGATTATACCAATTGTCAGTGACATATAGGATGTAACCAGATATTAATAAGTCATAATAGATTTAAATCCGATCATGAAATAATAAGATGTAGACAAAAAAATTTGCTTTTGCATGCCTTGGTTCTATGCACAATTTAAATAGATTGTTCTCCAACTCAGAAGGAAAATAGTATTTAATATCAATATAATCTTTGAAGAAACCAAGCTAATAACTGAATGTACACTACAGTCTCTATCTCATGGATATCCTTTAGCAGTCATGAGGTTTTTTCAATTACTTTTGACTTAGCCACACGTCTGAATTCAGAATAGTGACATATATGAGTAACATCTGTCTTGCTCCTGTCTAACTTAGCATCTGATCTCCTCATCTATTTCAGGTGAAGCAGTTCTTGGAACTCAGATCTTGGCAGATCAGAAAGGTTTTCTTGACATTGCAGCATTTAAGTGTGTCACTTTGGATGTATAAGCACACACATTTCCTATTAGGCAGTGAATTTGGGCTCCATAAATAGCCAGATGAAAATGAAATCTTTGACATTTGTATGTGTGTGACTTTCAAGAGCTTAAGGCTATAACCTCAGCACATCATTGAGAAGTGATGTGCGGTATTTTTAGCTTTTAAGAACCCCAAATAAAGGATTGTTAGATCTTTATCACATTTTTTTCCAAAATTCTAAAGCCTGTGAATGAAACACAGAACAGAAAAAAATGGTGGAACTATGAGAGAATCACCAAGTAGTTGAGGTTTGAAGATGCCTCTGAAAATCCTCTAGTCCAATCTCCTGCTCAGAGCAGGGTCACCTCCAGCAGACTGTTTCGGAAGACAAAGAGGCAGTTTTGGGCATAAGGGTAGTTGGTTTTCATGACCATTCACTCAGCTGCTTTATGACATCAGGCTACTCATTAACTACTCCTTATCTCAGAGATCCCATCTGTGACAGAAAGATATTGAATTCTAGCACAATTCTTAAACTTTCCTATACATTCTAGAAAAACTCCTTTCCCGCAGTGATGGGAGATTCTTCTAAGATTATTAAAAAAGCTGCCTAAAGACTTCAAGGCTATCTAAAGCGCTTCCATGTCCTATTTCAACATTATTGTAATTTCTGTCTTTACAGTCTGTCAATATAAATTCATCCATCCGCCACTGTTGAAGGAGACTTGAACACGTCCTGCTGACTCCTAGCAACTAGTTGCAGTGTTGAGCATGGAGAAGATGATCTGCAAAAACTGGAACTTTTTTGATAGTTTTTGTGAGTAACACTTCAAAAACAGTGCTTTTGTGAACCAACACACATTATGAGCCCACAGTAATAACCCATGGAAGTACCAAACAAAGAGTAATAGAAGATGATAATTTCTGTTGAATGCTCTCTGTCCTAGAAGCATGTGCCTTAATGACACTGAAACTCATAAATCTCCCCTGCCAAACTTAACCCAAACCCTAAAAAACAAAACCAAAACCTCAAAACATTTAGGGTTCCATATATCCAGTTCAGAAAAGACCTCATACATGTAACGCCAGTGTTTAAGTTTCCAGGAATGCAAGACCAACACTCAGACCAAATTCTAGTATTTCAAATACCCACAATGAAAGCTCTCAGAATCAATGTAATAAGCAGGAGGACTTTTCAAGGCGGTGCAGTACGTTAGGTTGTGTTACGTTGGCACTTTAGCTGTGGTTTTGACTTGTGCTTATATAGCAGGTGTCCTCACTGTCCTTGTTCAGTGAGCCTTTGGGGTGCAACCTCTGCATAGCAAATTCCTTTGGAGTGGGCACACAGGCCATAGAACCAGAGTAGAGCATGTCAGAGGTGGATGAGATCCTCATGTCCTCTGCATCAACTGTTCCGCTCCATGTAGCCACTCTTCTTAGCCCCACCAACTCCTTGTTGTGGGTACAGCCCCCAGGGACTATCTTCATTAATGCTGTTTCAAAAAAGGAGTGACGGAGCTGCTTTACAGTACAATAATTTCTTGCATCTTCTTCTCGAGCTGCTGTGTAGAATCAGAACAGGAATTGAGTTAAAACAATTGTAGGTAGTTCTTCTACTTTTCCCACCACCTCAACTGAGACACCAGTGGATGAGAAAACTTATAGTTAGCACAATGTTCCAGCTGCCATTTATTCCGAGGACTTGTTATTGAAAAACACTTAGTATTTATTTATCCGTATTCCTTTAAAAGACCAAGAGGGAAATTTCCCTGAAAATTAATACAAAATTAAAGAAGGGGAAAGGGAAATGGAGGATAAACTGCCCTATCACTCACCACTCACCTCCCCCCCCCTCCCCCGCCCTATAGAACAGGTTTGAGATGAAGTTTTGAAAACAAATTTATCATTTTGGAGCTTGGGCTCAGGCAGTCGCACTACAAAATACATGGGATAAACAAGACCTGGTTCTTTTTATATGTTGCCATTGGTGACTATTTATATTTAAATATTTAAAAGATAGCCAGGCATCACCCTTTTACAGGATCCAAACATGACATTCAGCTAAACTCAATGACTAACTGACCCTTGTTAGTCCTATGTCCTCCCTTTAGCAAATTACTAATAAATGCTTGCAGGAAGAATGTCAGACAAGATTACATGTCAGTACTGTTAGTAACTATGGATCATCTTTCTTATTCTATGCTTAAATAAGAAATGTTTTGTCATTTTCAGGAGTCATGCAGAAGTGAATTTCATATTCATTTTCATCGCTGAGCAGAGACAACATGGCAAGTAGCAAATGGATCATCATTTCAGCTCTGAGCTCCTGTGGGTTCATTTATAAGAATTCCTGCAATCGAGCATGCAGCGAGATGAAGCACATCCTATTTCTGTTCTGGTTTTCATATGAACTTAAAGTCTGCCCTGACTTTAGGTCTGAATGTGTGTGCAGATATATGCGTATGTATGTATATGTACAAGCCTGTACATATACAAGTTCTTCATCTTACGTTGCATTCCCCATTTTTCTTTCTGTGCCATCTTAAACACTCCATTATTAATTCAGTCCTTCAATATCTTCCAGCAAAGGGTGAGCAGGGGCTTGAAAGTTCCCTGTTGCCATTTAGCAGGACTCTTCAGGGTTGACACAATAAGCAAGGTTTTCAAAAAGGTCTTTAGATGTTTAAAGATGCTATTAGGTACCCACTGGGATCTATAGACTTGCCACCAAAGTGTAAGGGAATAACATATTTAATCTACTTTGTATTTTATTTAAATCATATGTAACATGTATCTCTGTTAAACCATCAAAACAGCTTTGCATACACTTACACATCGCTCCCAAGTTTTTAGCACTGGCTATGTGTACTACCTAGTGCCCCTTCAATAGCCTCTTGAAAAATGTGACACTAAAAAACAAGTAGTCTCTCTGTTAGTAATATTTAGGTTCATGAGACTTCAGTTCTAATATTCCATAATTTTAAAATCTGAATGTATACTGCAGTGTGCTTTCTTGTCTTCTTTTTCAAAAAGATTGGAACGTATCTTACATTACTTCTATTACAATTGACTATCTCCTTTTTAGCTATGAAAGAATGGATTGAAATACCCATCAATAAGAAAATAGTTTAAAAATGTAGTTAAGCACAATGTAGCAATAACAATAAGTAGCAGATGCGGTAGTCAAGGATTTCACTAAATTGTATGGTGCTTCAGAAAAGCAAGCATTTAAATCAGTTACACAGAGACAGAAAATAGGTTTATGCTTCTGCAACAATAGTGGAAAAAATAAATAAATTTGACAGAAGAATAATTTGGAATAGTTAATGAGATAGTGGGCTGAAAACAAACCAGAATAAGATGTTCTCTCTTCATAGGAAGGTTAAGTGAGAACTAGAGAGCAGCAGAGCTGTGGTGGTCCTTCATCAGGGGAGGCGACCATGGAGCGAGTCTGAAAACGGGTCATTCCTAGCATGTGGTAAAGGCATGTCTGGAGAATAAGCTGCAGCATTAGATCAAAAGTAATTATCAGGCCATAGCCCCTGGGGTCGTGGTCTGAGCCAACTCTGGGGACTGATGGCCAGCTGCAAGTTGTTTCACCCCCTGCATGCAATGCATCAGTGGTGAAGGTCAATCTCCTGCCCCCTGAATCACTGCTGCTCTCAAAGTCTGTGAGCTTCTGCATTAGGCAGGGAGCAAAAGCTAGAGGTGCTAGCAAGTTTCCATAACTACTCCTGGTTGGGAAGAGCAGTCTGAAGTTGCCAGTACCCTTCAGTCTCCTGGGAACAGCCACCTCAGCAGCAATAAACTTCTGCCTCCAAACTCACCGGAGCAGAGCTCAGGGCAATGGCTTTCATTGCTCAGACTAAGGTCAGGACTTCCTCCCACATAAATCAACACCCAATATTATTCCCAGTCCTCTCATTGCTGAAGGGGACCCTACAGCTGGGACCAGAGTTTTCTCATTTAAACAAAACAAGGAAAACTGACTTACTGAAAAGGTAATTTGTTTCAACTTTCCTGAGCTAAGCAGCGAGGACTGAGTTGTGTTACATTCATGACAGAGAACCTTGAAGGAAGCTAGGTTTTGATGATCACTGTGTACTTCAGTCATGACTTTGTCTTTTAATCATACTGGGCCTAATTTTACATGTGACTCTGTGCATAGTACTGAAGCACAAGTACATTATCCCAGCTAGGGTGTCAAAGGCAGATCATGCTTCCAGGCAGAGATGAGATTTTCTTTGGGATCCGTTTTGCAAGTGTCTGAAAGATGGGTGTCTCTCCTGTATCAGCCTCAGGGAACATTACGGTTCTCAACACATGCAGCCAGGCAGCAAGGGACAGCTGGGGCTTGGGCTGTTTATACTTCTCCTTGGTAGAACAATGGCACTAAGAGGTATAATGGTAGTTTTATCTTTACCTATCTTTACCTACCTTTGCCTATCTGTGCCACACAGAGTGACTTATTTACCAAATAGGCCTTAAAAGTGTTTAGGATGCTTTGCATGTGTTAATGCTGCCTTATGCTTTTCTGTTGTATTTATTCCTGTAAGTTCTACTTCAGCAAATATACAGTGCATGGTATTTTTCCTTCACTTGAGATGCAGATGAATTTACTTAGCAAACTTCAGAAGTGTCCCTTCCTAAGGTAAAAGAAAAGAATCTTTGTAACCATCATTAAATGTCTTCACCATAATATTTACTACTGCAATCAGAACAAAGAAAATGAGTGGTTTTGGCAGGAAAAAAACCCAGCCTTAAAAAGACACAGGTATTGTTGTTTTCTTGCAAAGTATAAAATTCCTCAAAAATTACATGGTGTCACGCACCCTGCCATAGCTTATAAAAATATGATGCACTGCCTTTAGTTTTATTAGGAGAATTACACTGTGTTAACTCTTTGTGTCTTTGAGGGCATGTCCCTGCATTGCATAGTAAAGCTTCTTCCAGACAGATACATGCCACATGCACGGCACAAAATAAAACTGTGAGGAGATACTTGCCCTGGAAAGATTGGCTCAAATCATTTCACCAGGATGGGCAAAGCCTGCAGTGCAGGAACTGGGACCCAGACTGCTTCTGGCCTGGGAATGGGGGAGGTCAGGATAGTGGGGAGACCTGCAAGGGAGCTTTTCTGATGCCTCTAGAGGAATGGAGGCATGGCAATAATGAGGGAGGCTGTAAGGATGAAGCATGTCTTTGATGCCTTTCTCAGAAGCATCAGCCAACTGCATTTTTTTGTTCTGTGACGTAAGAAAAGTAGGCAACAGAGTAATGCTCAATGCAGCAAGAAAAGACTTGTCTGAGCTTAATCAACTGATTTATTAAAACCTGCCTGCAGCAGGACCCACTAACTCCAAATACAGCAGGTCATCTACCAGCAGGCCATCCTTCTAATGTCAAGGTAGCTGGGCCAGCGCTTTCAAGGCGGTCTGTGCACCACATAGGTTTGCATAGGGCAAACCTTTTCTGACACTCCAGAGCCATGGATTTTCAACCACAAGCCCAAAAAAGACCTCTTTGTGAGCTTAATGTTCAAAATGGGAAGCCTAAAGCTAGCTTCCTAAGAAATGTTTGAAAAATTTGTCTTCTAAAAGTATGGGACATCGATAACCCTAACACTACTAAGACCTCCCATTAGGGAAAATTATACGAGACAGCAAAGCAGAAAACACATGGAGTGTGTGTATCAAATAGGTCTAACTCTTAGAGTTTTTATTATATTAGGGAGCACCCATTTGTAGATATTTGCTAGTCTTTCAAATAGCTAAAGCATAAGGTCAGATATTTTGTGGCTAGACTGTCACAAAACAATGATTTCCAATCTTTTTCACAAAACAGTTTAACTTTTCCAGGACAATCTTTCCTGTAGCCACTGTTTAGCTGGACAAGTACTCTTTCCCATATGAAAGACATGGTTACTGTCTGTTTGAATTCCCATGTTGAAGGTGCCTTTGAAAAAGTAAAGGCGAGCAAAACAAAATTTATTTTCACATCTGTGATAATGGAGGGAGGAAAGCACAAATGAGGTGTTCCTTCTTAGAGCAAGCCTATGGTTGCAAAAATCAGCCCCACTTTGCATACAAAGGAATGAACTTCTGCCTAAAAGGACATGTAGCATATGATGGTTTGAGGATGTAAAGGAAGCAATTTGTAAAGGGAGGCATGATGTCTGCATCGAATATTTTCTTTGAAGGTGTCTCATTGTGGAAATGTTGGTAGATTCAAGTGACATTAGTTTGAAGTGCAATATTCATGGCAAAGTGTGTGGGGCAATAAATTGCTGTTTTGAGTGACTGAAGATAGTCTGAAGCTGATGTATTCAGTATGTACATAGCAATTTATTGCAAATTAAATACAGAGTAATGGAAAAGATCCTCAGTGTAGCCTTGGGCAGTGGGAGAGAAGTCAGAAATAATAGGCACAAAATTTAGAATAACCGAGTAATTTTGGTAAGACTATCAGAACCAAACTATGTCATGGAAATGTTTTCTCCAGTTTGTCAGCTTCACCATTCAAGAGAAAACCAAAATAAAAATATTTTTTAAAAATGCAGAACTTGATCAAAATAAGTAATTAGATTTAATGATTTCATGTCTGTTTTAACCAGTATATTGCAACATGTTTCACAGTTCCTTACTGATTTCATAAATCCAGTGCTCACAGCTACTCAATAACAAAGAAACTTAAAGGAATAACGTCTTTGGTTCAAGAAACTTGTGAGGCAGATTGTCTCAAATTTTTTATATATAAAGATCCAGAAAAAAAGTGCTGCTATACCTTAGCATCATCCAATATCTAATTTTAAATATTGAGTGACTGCATGCTAAAGTCAGAATTGAAAAAAAATCTGATCAAAATTGCATCTGCTGTTAAATCTCTCTTTGTTAAGGACATGCAGATAGGAACTCATCTGCTGACAGCAGGAACTTAGTCACTGACTATGAAAAACGAATGCAGCAAATGCAAACAAATGTGTGATCTAAGTCATTAGCTAAAGAGGTCATTGTAAAAAAAAAATGTTAAAGTGTATTATCACTCAGATTTAAAATAAGCAATTACTGGAAAACATCCAGTGAAAGGCAGAGTAATTCTCCTAGTTGTCAGGGACAGAAGTGTTCACACTAGCCTTCAGTCTAGACCTTTATTTTGATGTATTTTCAAAGTCTTCATAAGACCTTCAAGTCTTATGACTGATGACTGAAGATGAAGATGACTGAAAGTGTAGTAGGCTGATTTGCAGTTTGCCTTCAACTTTTCATCCTTCAAGGTTTTTTCAGAATTTCTCTTAATCGTTAGGACTAGGAGTTTGGTTTGCAGATTTATTTTTCTCTCTTTGGCATCTCTAAAGCTGGGTGCCTAACTCTGCCCTTAGCTCTATTTATAATCAAGGAAGAGTAAAAGGCACTTCCAGTGGGAATTTACTCCAACTTAAGAAAAGTGCCTAAGTTGTGTGAAATAAATTCCTTCTGTGGAGACTGTTCGTCTTTATCTTCTCTAGCTTTAGATGAAGCCAGGAATAACTGGTATAGACTTCAGTATCTGTGTGCAGGACACCTACAGTCAGATGAGATGAATCTGAGCCTGCAAGAGGAATATTTGTTCCGGTGCCAGCTGAGGTTACTAAACAACATGCTGCTTTGGGGACCTGGTGGTGTCTGGAAAAAATAACTTTCAAGTAGATCACAAAACCTGGTTGCTTACTATTTGCATTGTTCATTCCATAATTTCCTGATTGTTACTTTTTACCACCATCCCTATTTTGATATTTATTTTAAGAGGTCCAATGTAGTCCATAGCTGCTACATTTTTTTGAACCTTCATATCACAACCACCTAGAGAGATCATCTTTTATCAACCTGTAATTGTTGCAGTGTATATTTAATGTTTATTTCTATATTATGTATCTCTACATTATGTAGTTCTGTTACCCCTCGAGTATGTTCTGTTAACCCCTCTGACCTACACCTAGTGGTTTGTTCCCTCCCTTCTCATTGGTTCAAGCCCCCTTTATAAGTTTGTACACAGGAAGTGGCTTTGCTCTTCCTGGTTGCTCACTTTAAGCTTAGGACCCTCTGGGGGCACGCTGCTCTCAGGGAGAAATAAACTTAAAATTCTCTCAACCAGAAAGGGTCGCTTGCCTCCTCCTTGTCCTCCGTTTTCTGGCAGAACCCTCGAGGGGCTGGCAGGGGTACACACAGCCTGTGCAGCCCTTAAGCATCTCCAAGCCGGTCCTCCTACGGCGGGGAGGTTTTCACCTGGAGGTGCTCCACTCCTATCGTGTGCCCGTTGGTAGTTGCCAGACCAAGCCCGGGCTGAAGAAGGAGCTGGGACTAACTGAGGGGCCGCGATATATAATTCCTTGATGCATGCATTTATTACCACTGCAAAGTAATCAAGCTCAAGAAACATATCCCTGAAAAAAAAAGCATTTCAAATGTTCGTACTATTTTTGTTCTAACAATAAATTGTCAGGGATCATTGAGTACTTTGATGCAAACTACGTGCCCACCAGAGATAGGTGGGAGAAGAATCACACACAGAGCAGCTACACCAGCCTATGTTTGTTTTCTCTGCGTCAGCAACCAGAACGAGGCAGGGGATGAGCCCAGGTACTGTTTCAAAAATTGAAACACAAACAGAAGCCACAAAACTATTAACTGGTCAAAATATGAACTAAACTCTTATTGCATTTATGTTTCTGCAGATCATGGCCAAGGCAGAGATGGTGGGATGAATGCCTCACCAAACCACACACAGTTGTAGATACAGACAGCTTTTCAAACTGGGAGAAGGGATTTAAGTAAGATGATGCCTATGTCTGTGTCCTGGGCTCTCTCTTGCTTCAAAAATCCTGTAGCCTGTAAGCGTTTGTTATTAGGGACATGATCTGTAATTACTTGTTTGTATTAAAAAAATAATATTAAAGACACACCCCTATTACCAAAAAGCAGAATTTCCCATCTTCCTTGTTGGCATGACTTCTGATATCAAATGGAGCAATAACAACACAGAAACAGAGGAAATTAAAAGAACTTTTTCTTAAGAAAGGACAGTGTACTACAGTTGGGGAGATTTAAATGAAGGGAATAATTTTCTTTCCAAGAGGAGCTGCTACACTATCAGCACATTTTTTGGCTATCCTTTTTGCTTGCAGCTCATGAATAATTTGCCATGCTAGTTTAAGCAGAAAAGGGGGATCTTTACAGGAGAACATGACATGAATGTAACACATTTGCTGGGTGCTAGAAGGGTTCCTCAAGATATTAACCTCTTCTTTTAACTTGTAGAAAAGAGCAAAGTTCTCACAATGTGGATGAATTAAAGACTACAATGGAGTGCCAGGGTAGCAGGACCTTTTCTACCCTTTTTGCAACAGAAAGAAATTAGCTTAGAAGAGATCAGACCTGCAATGAGGCTCAGGGAACCTCCACCCCAAAATCAGAATAGGTGAAGGTATCCAAACGGAGAAGAGGTAGAGCCATGATTTTGGGCAACCATAGCTTCCAAACCAGTGTTTTGTTAGGGATGGCAGGCCTCTCCCTCTAGTCTTTTTCTGAACATTTGATTGAGCGGATTATTTTAGATTTACATCTGTTCTATCTTTTTAATAAAAAAAAAAAAACAAACCAAAACTTCACAATGGAGGTGGCAATTTTTTTTTAAATGAAAGGACATGGTTAATATTAATGATAAGCATTAATAAATTCAGTCAACTCCTGTGCAATGGACATAATGCTCTTGGCATCCCTGCAAGAAACAAAGCAGAACAATTATGAGTCATCAAATGTATTTGTCAGAGGATTTTGTGTGGCAAAAAAGCCTGTTCATGTTAGCATAGTGCTGAAAGACAAGGAGTGAATTATAGCTTGGAAAGTGATGGGATAGATATAAAATCCAAGGGTGCAGAGGCCAACTGACTATATAGGCTCAGCTGGAGACAGAAAATACATGTTATGTATTTTTTCAATGGATTCTTCCATTTATCCTGTTAAGAAGTAGTGACTCCCCAAATCAAATGTGAGTTAGGCTAGAATTTTAATCGTACTGGAAACGTTGCCTCTGCAATTGGTATTTGAAGCCCCCCTAACTGATAGTTATGCTATTTGTTCTACTGGGAATGCAGAGAACCAGCAATACAGAAACAAGCTGTGAATAATAGGACAGACACAGAGACACCCAGGCAACTACATGAGAAGTGTATTGCTCCTGATAAAGTGATACATATGGTGTCAAGGAGACTGACTCCTGGACCTGTTCTGATAACCTAGAGTTTACAATAGCATTCTCATAAACCTTAAATTTCCTTCGTACTGTCATCATTGCTCAAAGGGTGCTATAATAGGTACCTCCAGGGGTACAGGCAGATAAGAATATGTTGGCATTCTAATATTAATGACTGGGACTAATATAGAAAAATTACTTAATTTTTTATGGTATAGCAGAAGAGCTTTAATTACTCCCTTTTTCATGTTTTTGAGGAACAGAAATATGTCTGCTATTGCAGATTCTTAATTTTTTTAATGAAGACATAAGACAGAAAAAAGTGTAGTTTTATATTCTTCTTCAGGGTTTGATTTTAAGATATTTAATGAAGACTGAAAACTCCTGGGTTGAGGTTGAAATTCAGATAGGAAGGAACTGATACTCTTACTATTTAACTCCATTTCTAAGGTTGCAGACTATCAGGGAGCTTTAATCGATGTTGTACTGGAAGTTTCAAGATTTTATGTTTATATTCTGTACCATAGGGAAAAATTAATTTTTATAATAAAGCAGCTTTGACTCCACAAGAATAATTTTTTATAGATCCACTGTAAGATTAAAAGGAACAGCTTCAAGAAAAAAGTGAGAACCTACAGATTGTGTGCTCATGAAAGCCAAGATTCAGCTTTCTGCAAATGTTTGTGCTAGGTCCTCAGTTTAAGTCCCTGACACAAGGTTTTGATAAGACTTCAGGCCTTCTGCAATCTAACAGAATATCCAAAAAATGTGTAAAACATCCAGTTTGATAAAGAAATAGCTTGTTGTTGTGATACTTTGCAGAACTTTTTTCTTTTGAGTAAAGGAAGGCCAAACAATTGTGTGAATTTACCTTAGCTTTATATCCAAACTACACACCGAATTTCATGTACACTGGGGTTTCTCATGCCTACAAAACAAGTAAGAAAAAACAATGTGGGAAGAATTATGGTATTTGCAGATACTTCTATCCCAGCAGCTGTCTGTCCTTGGTTTGGTCAGAGCAGGGTACTGGGAAGAGCTCCATCGGTCAGTGACCTCAGCTCTTCAGGGCAGGCAGCTGTGTGGACATTAGGCACCAGGCTATCTTTTCAGCTCTGATGTCATGGCTCACAGTCAAAGCTATTCCATGGCCAGAGTAATCCCGTCTAAGATTTATGTTGCCCATGGAGACTAGCTATGGGAACATGCAATTATCACAGAACCAATGTGGTGAGTAGTGCAACTGTACTGTTCTCTACTAAACATATGCCATTTACACATTTTAAAGCAAAGATACATAAAGGTATGCTATTAGTCAGGCATTCACAGATGCCTGATACATACATTAAAAAAATTATCCATAGTTAGTTCCAGTGTTCACTAGAACACTGCAGATCTGAATACAAAAAACCAATAGGTTCTTTATGTTGTATAAAAGGGATTCCTATGGTATTTCTTAGTCTGGCCCTCATTCTTCAACATTTTCCCTTTAGATGACTGAGAATATGCAAATATATGAAAAAGGTAATTCTAGGTTTATAGTTGTATAATTAAAAAAGCCTAATAACACATTGGCTTATAATATGACTTCCCTTGCTACACAAATTTCTGTTTTGGTTTCCCTGGTTGGATATACCAGTTAGTAACTGGCTTATGAGGGAAATACATGTCTCTACTAGGCCTTTAAATAACATTACAGTGATTAAAATTTATTTAATAAGAAAACACATGCATAGATGGTGTTTTACAAAAACTCATCAAAGAGGCAGTCACCTGGAAGTCTCTGGGTTGGTTATTTCAAATATTAAAATATTTTACTGTTCTCTACACTTTGCCATGTTATTAACAGCCACAAAAATGTACAATGAACTGGACATGCTGTTATGATGTAAATGGGACAATATTTGCAGCTCATTGCAATGTATGGATGTTATATTTTTAATCCAGTAGATCTGATTTGTCATTTCCAAGCATTTCATATTACCTCCCAATTGTGCAAGATGTGTAAGAGTGCCACCAAACTTGAATTCTCCCACTGTGATGGAGGTCAGATACAACTGGACACTGCCAGCGAATGGCTGGAGTGACAATAAGCTGAGGAGTGCCACACCCCATCGAGGGAACCTGGAGCCCTTTCACAAGGGGACTGGATGAAAAGCTCATGAAACAGGTCCTAAATAAATTGTCTTCAAATATATGAAAATAAACCGATTTGAATTTCACCTTCTCCCTTGTAAACCTGTAGGAACTCTGGAGCTCTTTCATAGCCTTTCACTTGAGTGATTGGATGGATGAGTGATGTGGTGGTCACACCAGCCAAAATTCATGAGTGTTGGCTTAACACTGTACTTTCATGTGCAGATATAAGTACCTTCACAGGAAGACATGCCATATAGTTTGATTCTGATTTGGCTTCTGATTTTGACAGTGTAAATTCAGAGACTTAGAGATACTTCTTGTTTAAAATAGTGTCTGGCAAGAATCTGCCTTTGATTCTACATGCATAAGTTAGAATTTCAATAAAGACCAAAGCATTTTGTTTATAATATTCTCAAAGGTAAAGAGAACTCCAGTATGACTAAATCTGTGCAGAGCAGCAATATTTATAGCACCTTATAGGTAGTAAGGTGTTTCAGTAACAATTTTAATGCTACAAATATAATGGTTTATCAGACTAATTAAGGTATTTTGCAGTACTTAAAGTTACAGAATTCTTGGTTCAAATTACCAAATACGCACAAATAAGATACTTCAAAATTTATACCAGTGCAGCACTTTACTACAATGCAATACACAGGGAAGTGAGGTCAGCAATACTTAACTATTTTTTCAAAGAAATAATACATACAAATATACCGCACAATACTACAGTAGTAGCAGATGTGATGTTATCAGGGTTTGACAGCATTTTCACATAAATTATTGTGTAAGCACAGTTAATCATTATGTACAGGTGGTCAGCCACCTGTTTAATTCAGTTTCAAGCTGATTTACACAGCTTTTAAGGTAAACAACCCCCCCCCTCCAAAATTACAGTTTTGCCTGTGCATCAACTAATGTGGACAATTTTATTTCCCTACACTGCCCACCATCCCACAGAGGCACAAAGAGAAAGTTGCAGCTTCTATCCCCCTTTACAGCCTTGTTTTAGCTGCCAAGTTGTAAGAAGTGCTGTTATACAGGTAGTAACAGATGGTTCCAGCCCCTCAAAAATGCTTTTTTACCAGCTATATGAACAGTGTTGTGTTTCACCATTGTGTCTCTAGCTCTGTGTTTCTGGTAGTACACTACAGCCTGTGAGAAAGACCAGCCACCACAAATTTGAATTTCTTTACCAGCCATTTATTTATTAAGGGTGTCATAGTTTACAGATAGAAGATCACATAGATGTTTTTGTGTGAATCTGTTGTTTCAAGAATTTTTTTCTTTATATATGTGCAGAATATGCACATAACACATGCATATTCTGCAATAAGCTTTTCAGTGGGATGTAAAAACCACAGCACTGCATAAAACCACCAACAAAAGGAGAGTCAAGGCACATTTTCCCTGGTCCCTTATCAAATTTCAAAAACCTGCTGAGGCAGACAAGGTGTAAGTGCAATCTCTTAAAGGTTGCAAAAACTTTCTAATATGGATGGTTGTATTTGCTGTTGGTGTCTATGAACATACAACAGAAGCCGTGTCCTTTCTTTAGAGCTGGATATTGCGCTGCCGGGGTAGACTAAGAGAGAAAAAGGCACCATCAGTTGATTTAATGAGTTTATGGAAAGAAAAAAGCATTTTCTATCAAGTTCTATTAGACTGATCCACATGTTGAAGGTGATGGAGTGGGTCTTCGGGGAAACGCTACTACTCAGGGTAAAGCTGTGGCCAGTTGCAATATAATGCTATTCGGGCATGAGCTTTTCCTCTCTGCCCATCGTCCAACCCACCTGTATGTGGGAGCTGGCAAAGAAAGCAGACGTTTCACAATAGGGGAAGAATTTGGCAGAGGAGTATGATGAGGTGTTGTACAGAATTACAGAAGTTATAGTAGTTGTATATTATGGACTAGGAACAGGGACAACATGAGATTAGGGAAATGCATCCAGTGTGTGGAAAGCAGACTGGCCGATCTGAAGAAGTGAATGCGCGGTGGTGACCAGTACATTTGTCTTCTGTTTGCTTGTCTAGTTTACTGGATGGCCCCTAAGGGTTAAGTCTGCCTGATAATTTCAAAATTCATCAAGAATTTATTCATCTTAGTGCACCCAAGAACAGACACTGGGCATCACTTGAATTTTTGGGGTTATTTCCCAGGAAAACAGTAATAGCATCAATTCATTTACATGGGATTAAACAGATGTGGATATGTATTTTGTGGGATTTTTTTTGTAAACAGTCTGAAATGAATTTTCCTAGTTAGAACTGGATGTAAGCTCTGTAGGTTAGTGTATAGGTAGCAGAGGTGGCCTATTTTATCACAAGCTGTTAGCCCTATTGACAGGGTGCAAGATTTGTTTGATTGTACCTGACTATCATCTTAATGTGTAGGTTACCTTACTGCTTTTCCATCACTGTTCCCTGTCCAAATATTAACAAGTGTGTTTACACAGTTGTAAGTACAGGACCATGGAAAATATTAATGGCAGCGGTCACTTAATGAGGGGACGTACTTAATTGAAATCATGAATCTGAGTAAGTTCCTACTCTGATGTGATCTGACAAAAATGATCATAGGATAAAATTGCTGCTTGCTGATCCCCACCTATCTTACATCTCAACTTGCTGCAAGATTGAGGCAAACTGCACCAATTTACTGCTCCCAACTGCCTGATAATGGACACTTTGCTGTGCACTCTCCCTTCATTACAGCACAGGTCATGGTTGTTAACAGGGGCTCTTGCCACTTTTGACAGATAGTCACTACCAAGATGAATGGCACTAGCCACATGACCACTTAGTACTATGCTTTTCCTCTCTAGAACCTTTAAAGCACTTACATTTTTTAAAAACTCACTTCATCCTTTAACTGTTTATTAACTAGGAGAATCAATAGGAATCTGCTGAAACCAAACTCATGCAATTCTTCTAAACTTAATTGGGTGCATTGCTATGAATACATCTGGGCATTTTTTGCATGCCAGTAGTGAGAGATTCATTTAAGCATTTATTTTAAATTCCTTAAGGACTTTCATACAATTTGCTCAGATTTTCTGCATATACCCTAGCTGCAGGTTTTACAATGATTAAAGGCTGCAAGAACTAAATCAAAACACTAATTATAATGTTTTTGCCTTTTTAATAAAAATATTTGTGCTTGATTTTATTGCTTCTTGAAATGTAAAGCATTTATATTTTCCATATTTCTTATATGTGCTTTTAACATTCTCAGCCTAAATATTAACAATTTTCTTTTTAGCAAATTTGTGTTTTACTAACAGACTTGGGAAAGCATACTTTATGCATGCAAATGCCAAGCACTTAATAACCAAGTTGCTTAGTTGCATTCAGTTAGTTAAGACAAATTATTTCTGAGACAATGCCAAGCATAGTCTGAACACATGTATTTTTTGTTAGCTCACTGCATCACACAACAGATCAATAAATAGCATTTACTTTCAAAAACAGTAGGAGAGATTAGAGAGAGAAACTTTTTTAACAATATATTTATATTTACGTGGGTTTTTTTCTTGCTAATGCTTGTTTTTATGGAAATCTTCCAGAGCTCATAATTACATAAATAGAAAATTTGTTCTTTGTATCAATCAGGATGCTATACTCTTGGCATACAGCAGATCAGTGCTAGAAGTTTACAGAAATGTGACCAACCAAAACACGATCTTGGTGCTGAAGGTCTTACAAAATCTGAAAGTCTTCATAGCTGTGGTCGTTGAGTGAAGAGACTTGAATGAAAAGATCAGTTGGTAAGCGTACTACAGGCAATGGGTGTGCCAGGAATATAAAGATAAATTTTAAGAGCCAAATATGGACACTTTAGTGAAACTTATATTTCATTACAACTATCATGGAAATTCTCTGGCCAACCTTCAGTTACTGCACCTAGGTGCACTTTTAAGCAGTAGCACAAAAGAAACTGCACACACATGTTGATGAGCCTTTGCGCGAAGTTCGGAAGCACTCGTTTCCTCTAGGCTCTTTGGCAGCTGTCTGGATCTCTTCTCTTTTTTAGTTTTTAACAATTTTCTTTTATTTGTTCAGCCTGTATATGTATCTGTTACCTATTTCAACTTTGTATTGGGCTTCCTCTTGTGCAACTAATAGGGCCAAGATCTCCAAAAGACTCCAAAAGATCTCCAAAATACTGTGAGGCATGTGCAGCCAAGATAGCTTCTGTTTTGTTTCTTCTCTCCTTTCTCCACATCCAGGGGAACCAGCAGAAGGCCGATTTTCTTTCTCACCTTAATTCAAGGTATAAAAATCAAGTTTTGTGGCAGTGCATGTCTCTCAAGAGCCAACTACAGTGTAAATGCCTCTCTTTCCTACACCGGCAGTAGTCGGTGCTGCTGAGATGAGAGAAATGTATAGAGAAGAGGACTCACAAGAGATGCTATCTTGCCTTGCTAGGGAACTGCTAGGAGGCCCTCTCAACCCTGAATGTGAATATCATTCTCTCCTGTCCTGTCCAGATCTGTAATTCCAGGATGATGTCCAGAACCTGCTTCTTCCATATTCCTGTTCAGTGTGGCAAAACTACTGTTAGAGTTGCTCCTCAAAAGTGAGGTGGGGTTTTTCGCTGCCTTTAGTAGGCCATGTGGAGAATCGGTATCTTCCATCTCTTTGGCATAGATGGCTGGTGGATTTTCATACCCTGCTCTGGCAGCTTATCTTCTGTGCTGGCCTGTACACCTCAAATCCCAACTGCTGCTAAAGGAGAGAGGGATGGGAGTACATGTGCTATAGGCCAGACCACATTTTCTGGCTTTAATTACACTAACAAGACTTTTTCTTCAGACTATAAAGAAGAAAATCACATGCAAAGTTGTGATTCATAGAATCATAGAATGGTTTGTGTTGGAAGGGACATTAAATATTATCTAGTCCCAACCCCTCTGCCACAGGCAAGGTCACATTTTACTAGACCAGTTTGCTCAAAGCTCCATCTAACCTGGCCTTGATTCCTCTGTACTTTGTTGTAAAAGAAAAGCACTTTTGAGTCTTTACAATGTGTTCTTTACTTCTTTTTTTTTCACATTAATGCACAAAAGTGTGAAGTTCCTTGATTCTATAGGCTACTGCAATGTCACTCCCAAGTAAAAGAGTCCATTGCTCTAAAGGTAGACCTTGTATCCATGGCAACGCATATTTCAAAGTGTATATTTTCAGACTTATAAAAGGGCAAGGTCTTTTTATAATATTCATACTTTAACATGATCATGTGGCCTGTGACACATCAGCTGAGATGGCCACAATCTCCCTGCTGGTGCACACTACATCTATATCGCACACAGCCCAAAGCCGCCATTTTACTCAGCAAGGCCTCGCTTTTGTTCTTTCCTGTTTTGTTTCTTTCCTTAATCTGAAATAGATGGAAAGCACGTGCCTGCTCTGTGTGCATGGAAAAATAACTATAACAATTATCATGGCTTCGATTAACAGCAAAAGTGACCCGGAGGTCACACATTTCTCCAACATCAATGACCACACAGGTTAAGGGCCCCCTGCTCAACGTCGGGTCCTCAACTCTTTCAGCTGGTCATTAACAGGCAGAAATCCAGCACTTTGGGCCATTATTGATTAATTAATGCAGACTATAAAACATTTTTCACATAGTTTCACTCTATAAAATCTATGGCAACTGAATAGCATCTCTGAATTGAAAAAATCACAGAAAAGTTATTTTGTATTATTTATTAATTTGCCTGCATTATATGAATACATAATTAATAATACGGAAAATTTTTAGGGAAAGATCTAATAGAAATAATTACACTGAACTCATGGACTTCTAGGGTTACAAGAATCTGTCACTCCATTTACACACAATTAATGTTTTTCTTTCTGTGTAATTCTTGATCATTTCACTATGCTTTGCTCTTGACAAGCAGTCAAATTATGTGGTTACAACTGCTATTAGATTTACATTGCATTGTCTAATTCACTTTGCCTCATGAAATTAGATGAATTATTAAACACATAATCTGTTATTCCCTATTAAAATTAATTGATTTTCATGTCAGTTTAAAATTAATGAATTGTCTTGGGATAGTCTCATAAACCTCATCACATAGCAAAAGGATTATTTTATTTCTCATCATTTCTGATAATGATCTTTATACTATGATAGCTCTATGCCTTCACACAGTAGTAAAAATATAATTGTTCCAGAATGGGTTTTTCAATGCTTTTCAAAGACTGTTTTCAGCTGTTCTGCATCCTCCAAAAAAAAAAAAAAAATGGTTTTAGGTTATATGAACAACAGAACAACTACCCATAAGTAGTTACTTTAGACTGACACGAATGCAACAAAGACCGTAAGTTGATTCAATTATAATTCAAAAAATTATAAAGTTTCTGAAAACACTTTGCTGACAAAGAAAGAAAGAAAGTAAGCAATTTACTGAGTAAATTGCTGACAAAATGAGATAATGTCCTCCCCCAATTAAAGCAATATCTCAACAAATTAAAAACCAAACTGTGTGCCATGTTAAAGGGGAAAAAACTATGAGTGGTACCTTCTGAGAGACATGCTCAATAAAGTTATTCATCAAACTATTAGTATTTCAGGGAGTGGTCCATCTCTGTCTGAGTTTTACAATTAATTTTATTAATTAATTCTTTTATTCAAATAGCCTTCCCTCATTTTGCCTCTCTCCTCAGTTTATTTTCTAGCTTAGTTACCTTAATGTTGTTGAATTCAGCTGCATCGTTTGCATATTCGGTATATTTGACTTAGTTATATTCCTATAGATGTCTATAAAACCCCATTCAGCTCTTTTGTCTATAAGTAGCTCCATTGCTTCATGCAATGCAATTCACCAACTCATTTTTAATACTCCTGATTTCAGTGCTCATCTAAACCACTGGCACTGGCATCAAACAGTGGTCTCCAGCATGTAACATTGACACAATAGCTTCCCAGGGTTTTGACAAAGCTGCTAATTTCACCTTTCAGCTGAGATAAAGCACTTGCAAAACTGAAGCAGTCCAGCAGTGTTCCGCAACATTAAAGTTCCTAGGATTTAATTTGAATAGACCTATTTTATTTATTTATTTCTACAGCTCTTTCCCATTTTATGCATATGATTGCTATTTACCAGGAAACAAACATTATTTATGCCTTGCGTTTTAAAATCTTGAAAGGTTATGTGTTCCCTGACTTCCTTCTAACTCTGACTTTTAATGCAGTCTTTGACTTTTCTTTCTTTCAAGCCTCAGAGAAATAATTTCAAACAAGTCCAATTATGCTTCCTTTAAACGTCTCTGTGTTTCACTTCAATCGAAAAAATGCAAAGGCTCAATGAAAATTAAAAATGTCTGAAGGAACAAAATAGTGTTTTGCTATTGTTTTCATAGACTTATCATGCATAAGCCTACAAATATGTCTAAATAATATTTATAGTATAATTTTAAGTCATTTGTGAAGCTTACTGAATTTTATTCTGCATTAGCAGCCTGAATTTCTTGGAATTTGAATTCAAGCAAGGAGGAGTCACAATCTTTTTAGAAATGTTTGGCTGAATACATAAAGAGTAGTGCAATGGCAGCATGAAAATGTCTGTAGCTAATCTGGATACTGATATTCGAACTAAGGTTTTGTTTATACACTTCTTTCAGGCTGCTGAAAAGGTACATTGGGTTAAGGAGGACTGATTGTTTCCCCCAAAACCAATTTGTCTGATCTCCTGTCTGGCTTGGGTATCACAGCTGTCATTCAATTGTGTTAATAGAAAAGCCTGAACAAGACAGTTTATTATTTTGCATTTTGTTTTTCACCATCATTCCCCATTTCAATTGTAGTGGTGAGTCTCCACTGTCTCATCTTCACTGAAAGTCACACTGTAACTTGTCAACATTTTGTATTGCTTTCTTGCAAAAGTGTTTCATCTCTGTGCTCTGACCTGCATTGTCCTGGACAAACACAGCTGGAGACTGACTCATTAAAGACCTTAAAAATAAGACCAAGGACCTGACATGGTATTGTGTCCCAAGAAGAAACAAATTGCCATACTCTCTACTTTTCTTTTTCCCCAATATTTGCTACAACTTGCTGACATCTTTCCTATTTCTTCACATGGGTGCTGACTCCTCATATGCTGTGTGTCTCATTACCAGGCTCCTGTAAGACATAATTGGCAGATTGTTGTCAGCAAGGTCTGTCATCTCTCTCTACAACGGTATGTGGTCTCCTGTGTTCACTGGAGCAGGGCAGGGATAAGACATGCCTATGGGAGAGGTTCCTATGGGATTTTCAGGGCTTGGCTTTTTTTTCACACACCAACTTCTTCTCCAGTTAGACATGGTGAAACAGGTGTAGTGTGTCATATACTCCAATGGTCTTGAAGATAGAAACCAATAGTGGTTTGCAAGGAAAACCTGAAGAGAGGAGATAAGACACCACAGAGGTGACTTACATCGCCAAGGCTAGTTTTACTCTGCACTCTTTCTTACAGCTGAGTGGCAACCACGGTCTTGTGATGACAAGGCTTGGTTGAAGCCTAAGTGACTTGTGTCTCAAAACAGGGACAGAAAGCTTTCCAGAGGAGCTGTGGCCTTCTGGAAGGTGGAGCAGGCCAGCAAAGGTGCTTGGTTCTTGCTGACTCCATTTTCTTTGTACTTCGTCTCTTTGCAAGTAGTGGAGCTAGCTCAGGGGCATCTTTCCCCAGACTCAGCTCCATGCCAGGAAGCAGTCACTGATCTGACCTATGAGCCCACAGAGCCAGGGCAGAGTATGGCTCTCCCTGGGCCTGTAGGAGATAGAGATTGTCACTTAAAAGGTTGATGTCCCTTCCCAGGAAATAGGAGATATGAGGGAGAGAAGGGGCTCAAGAAATGGCCGGAAACCTTCGTCTATAGGAAGGACAAGGACTGCCCTGATTGAGCCTGTGGGGCCTTCCTAAATCCAAATTTAGCAATAGCAACACAATCACTATTTACCTATAAAACCCCCACCAACCTCCACAGTGGAATGAGGCATTTTTATAACCCCAGAGTAGGGAGGATATACCCACCTAATAAAGACATTAAAAGAAGCTTCTCTAGGTCAACATAGTAAAATGAAGCTTATATGTTATCAAGACCCAAATAGCCTGATTGGTATTATTAGCGAAAATTAAGATTCTACTTACCTAGTAGCATTCTGGGAAATATGTCTGTGAGAAAGATACCATAGAAAATATGTTTATTACTACGCTCTTGTATTTATTAAAAACACTATAAAAACCTCACTTCATATCAGAAATTTGTATCTTTATTTTTTCTTTAATAATGCATAGCTTTCCAATCTTTATGATCAAAAAGAAAGGTATCCTTAAAATTATTTTTTATTTATTTGGTATGTGTATAATAAATTCAAGAAGGTATTTACTAGATGATTACTATTATTATTATTTATTATTTGGATTGCTTTGGCTCTTAGTACAATGATTATTTTCCAAACTGTAAAAGAGAAATGAGAATTGAATTCTCCTTTTAAATTTCAACAGTTTCATCAGACTGGTTTGTACAATTTTTTCTTTAATTATACTGTAAAATAAGTAAAAGTCATATGTATATCTTGAATTCCTCCACTGATTCAAATACTCAATATGAGTTTCATGAAGATAGTGTCAACAACAAAAGGTTGTTGTTTAAGAAAGACAGAATACAAAATTAAATGAAAAGCTTTGAAAACTAGGATAGAGGGATTCAAAGACAGATTCCTGTTTGGGATAATTTTTTCTGCTATGTAAGCTGTATCAAAAGTTTTAGGATCATTTTGGGTTCAAAATGCTATGCAGAAATTAGTCATTGTGGTAGTTTCAGTTGCTGCTGAGGTGATTCCTACAAGAATGCCAATCTATTGTATTAATTTGAGACTTTTCTGTCAAGTTATTGAAGTAAAAATTTAATCCGTTCCTTTACTTACCAAGCAAACTCTTTGATTTGTTAGCATGTAGTGAAGTATCGAAATTTCTCTGTGTGCACAGTCTAACCAGTTTATCAAGAAGTGGTAGACTAGTGGCAAATAAAGTTTTATGTCAGGCATTTTGAAATGGAAATTCTTTAGCAGTGAATATTGAAGTGCTAAACAATGAGGAGCAGGCTGAATATTGGCTCTGATGCCAATAATAATATATGGAAGAAAACAAATATAAAACTTTAAAACTTGTAAAAATATATGTACTTCACTGTCATAGCCAATTGCCAAACTAAATAAAAAAAAAAGAGAAAAATCTCCATACACACCCAAATGTATAAGCTTGCAAAGAGAACAAAGACTGCTATAAATATTCCAAGAAGCCAATAAAAAAACTAGGAGTGGTTAGTTCTCCTGTGTAATGGGCTGCCATAAAAGCTTTTATTGTTAAGGGAGTTACTTTACTAAGAGCTGTATGAAGAAAACTGAATGAATGTGAAAAATTGCATGCAATAACCTGAACTAAAAGATGATTATCAACCTCTGAGTTCTATGCTTTTGAGTGGGTACTGCTGTTAGAAGATTGCCGTTGTGGTTAAAGAAAAGCTTGTTTTGTACTACTATCCCTCCTCCAGGTGTACAGAGTCACTGTGTTCTTCTCCAGTGCCTTTGTCTGTCCATATTAAATGT
Source organism: Calyptomena viridis (assembly GCA_013390005.1). Classification (NCBI taxonomy): domain Eukaryota; kingdom Metazoa; phylum Chordata; class Aves; order Passeriformes; family Eurylaimidae; genus Calyptomena; species Calyptomena viridis. Next base: position 37,768 of record WEIV01019605.1, on the reverse strand, counting down.
CACTTTTTAAAATTGAAGGGCCTGATCCTGCAGTTTTGCTCTCAGGAGGCACTTCTCCTGTGCACTGGAACATTTCCATTGAAGTAATTTTTAGGATTTAAGGGTCTGATGCCTCGATGCTGCAAGGAGAAGCAATCATGCCAGTTATCACTCTGCCAGTGATGTTGCACTGAACCAAGGAGAGAGAGTGCAGGCCAGAGTTTGTAAGTGGAGCTTCACCTAAACCCACAGAAATTCCCTTGCATGATTCAGATGACTGCTGAATCCACCACTTCATAGGAATAAAAACAGGTTTTCTTTCCAAGACTGTTAATTTACTTTGTTTTTTAAATTCGTTTAAATTTAGTGAGGTATTTGCAAGTACACCCAATAGATACATTGGTAAAAAGCAAACCCCCTGAAAGCTGTTTCTCTTACAGCTGTGAAGGAAGGAAGTAAAAGACATGGTTATTTCTATATGTCACTATCTGGGAAGTGCTCTGAGTGCTGTGCTAATTAGGACCTTATCAGTGGCTAAGTGAATAGACAGGTATCCTGTGCATTCCATGTCACTTCAAAGGGAGGTCCAAACTGAACATTTACAACATTGGACTTTTATACATTGTCACTTTACAGAATATTTTTCTGCCTTTCATTTTCCAGCTTTTTTTTTCCCAGCTCTTATCAGAAACAAAAAGAGCAGAGGATGGCTGCAAATCAGAAACCCACAAGATACAACTACTTAGAGTTTCCATGGAAAATGCTAAAACACTGTGCTTGGGGCTCTCACAGTTTCATGTGCATTCATAATTCTTTATTGTTCTTGGTGACATTTGCAGAGATCAAGTCAAAGAGGAAAAGCACTAACATCAGCATTACTGCTTCTCTTTCTGTTTGGTTTTCAAGGAACAAGGTAGTTTGAAAAAAAATTCAATGGAAGATATTGTTCGATCTTATGCCAAATCATCATGATGAAAATTGAAAGCACAGGAGTTGAACATGCTTTCATAAATGAGAACTAGATTGTTCTAGATTTGCTCAAATTTGCTTTTTTTTCCCTACAAATCTCTAAGAACTGGTACTCTGTATTAATATAATTTTAAGTAACATTGATATTTGTAAATTTAATTTATCCTAATAAAAATGCCTTTCAAAATGTCCGAAGTAGTAACTCATTTTCAACATTACCAGACCACAGAGAAATTTTAGCTAATTCTTCCTACCAGCCACTGCTCTTTATACAAATACGTTTTGCCCTGCATTGGCCATTAGACTAATCTCAGAGGTTAACAAATCAATGCTGCTGACAGTGTACCTGGAACACAAGAGAGGAAATGCTGTGCCACAGCAGGAACATACTCCAGTGATGTGAGATTCTTCTGAAGAGCATCTAGCATGAAATCATCGCTCCCCAAGAAGAAAACATCTCTTGGATTGCATAAATGCCCCTTGGGGAGAGAGAGGGCTGCTTTCAGATCACTTGATTCCCTAGATATAATTTCTGTTAAACAGCCATAAACACCAGACTCACTGAAAGAAAATATTTCCCACACAATCCATACTTCTCTTTACCTGCAGCTGCTTTTTGAGGAGGTTCAGTGGCTATTACCATGTACTTTAGGCTATTTTAAAGCTTCAAAAGGGAGCAGCAAGATTGGCTCTTCATTATTATAAGGTAATATATGCTATTTGTACCTAGAAGAATAAGGTTACTGTCTGATCTGCCTATTGCCTATAAATCTCACTGGCTCTCACCAGGAGAGCAGGCTGCACATGTTAAGGCCATTTTTGCTACTTAGCAACAGGAAGTTCTCTGAGCCTACATTTCCAAGCGGTGATAGTGGGTACCTAAAAGGGCAACCTTGGTCAGGTCTGCTACACCCATGAAAATTTGCCACCTTCATGAGGCAAATGTCCCTGATGAAGGTTACCTTTGACAGGAAAATAACTCATATTTTCCTCCTTCAGCTCAGGACATGCAAACAGTAGGTATAACCGTCAGGCTGGGAACAGAATACTGTGGGAGGGGATGGGACAAGTGTTAATACCATGCGTTTCCAGCAAAATATGTGACTGGTGGTGAGATTGGTGGTGTGTGACTGCAGGCTAAAATCACTCCCGGGCATGTGGGATGAAGGGCATGCTCTAACATTTCTCTCCATCACATCTGCCCTCTACAGATCCAACCCAAGCTGCTTTCTATCACTTGGACAATAAAACTGCTACAAAGCCCAGTTATCCTTAGTAAACGCATAACTTGTCTACAGAATTTCCTGGTGAAATTAAGTTCTTTTTCTCGCACCGTTATTCGTCTGACTGAGATAATAGGTTGCTGAAGATCAGCTGCAAGAACCTGGACATGTTTCAGCCAGAGGAAGTCTTCTGAACATCACAGTGAACTGGAAATAGCAGAAGGCTAATCTGAGCTTGCAGGCAGAAAAGCAGCTGTGTGGCAATGGTTACATAGCTTTCTTGGGATTAAAACTTAGCCTTTGAAATTCCCTGTGGAGTACCTGGAAATTTATAAGATATGTTAAATCACAATTTTACAAGAAGTAGTTTTGCACATGGATCCACCCATAACTACCAATACTATGGGTGTGTTTAAGAAGTATCAGCATCTCAAAGCATTGCAGGACTCCATCATTTTGCTCCTCAAATTATGAAGTATCACCTGTTCTCATCCTCCCACGCCCGAACATTGACTACTGCTTTTCAGTGAGATGCTTAAGCTGCTTGTAAGGCAACAGTGTTAACATAAAGGTCCTCCCTCGTCATTTCCTCAGGAAATCAGGTGTATTCTTGAAAGTCCCCATAATAAAATACTTACTGATTTAGAGAACAGTTATGGCTACACAAAAGGAAACACCTAAAAGTCCGGTGCTGCAACACAATTCAGGGAAACTTTAATGGAAATTAATGACACTTTTGTTTGAGAAATGACTTAATATTGGATCTATAGAGATGTATCTAAGGAAAAAGGCATTATCATGTTGGAGTACATATGGTCACTTGCTGAGCAACAATAGAATATTTTGTTCATAATGAGAGCTTATTGAGTTTTGTTGCATTAGGTTTTCTGTTTCTAATGATGGTCTTTAGAAGACAATAGAGACAGCTTAAAACCATAAGAATGCTGCTAAAATTGCTATGGCTACCGCAGTATTACAAAGACACATGTTGGCTCCCTGTGATAGTATACATTTAACTTGTCACCAAACAGAGAGCATTTTACAGGTAAAATATAAAGAGATGCATTTGGTAGCTATCAAATGAACATTTTTTGTTGTACTTGATAGTAACAACTTAAAATGCTACTTTATTACATTATAAATTAAAGTTTGCTACATCAAAAATGCTCACAATTTCCTTCTGTTATCACATGAGTCATTCTAATGCAAAGTTACAGGTTTCTGAAACATAATGAAATTCAAACTTGCATTCTTAGTGCAGTTGCCATGGCCAATTCAGCCGAAAATTAGAATTATAGTGAGAGCATTTCCTGGTCTTTGACCCCTCTTCTAGGGTTTTAAAAAGCATGTTTTTTGTAGAGCATTAACCTCATTCCCAAGCAATTCACTTCTCTGAGTAATATGAGAGGTGTTAAAACATTTCAATAAAAGGAAAAGTATTTAAACATCTTTTATTCTATGTTTCAAAAGACTGGACATTTAACTTCAAGGATTTCTGGCTGTGTAATGCAAAAGACTGACAATAGAACCAACTGTAATAAAATACAGTCTCTAGTATATATACATATTTATCAAGATAATGCCTCATTGCAGCTAGGCAGTAAGAGACAGCCATATTTGACAAGTTATAGTTACATATATTTTGTATTTTTCTGTATTTTACTGTTAACTGCACACAATAAGAAAGAGGGGAGGAAAAAAGGAAGGAAAAAAAAAAAGCTATTGATCCTGGGCAATGAAAGGGAATTTCATGGGTTCTTACTGTATTACTGAACTTACCTGGGAATATGTGTCTTATAATCTTACAGCACCAGCTGAATGGTCCTGAGCTAAACTGAGATGCATACTTTAAATGTGTTAAAAGTCTATATATAGTTTAACTTATTTTGCTTTCAGAGGCTTTACAGCTTGCACTAAATTACACATATGGATTCTTGTAAAAGTGAATTCTGCTGAAGTAAATAGGAGTTGTTTTTTGTATATATACATATACACACAAATATATACC
>WEIV01019605.1:12955-28702 GCA_013390005.1 Calyptomena viridis | reverse complement strand
GATAAGGCAAAGCAGAAACTAGGCAGAGACTAGGCACAGAATTACAGTCGGCTGTCAGTAAAGACAAGTTTATTTTCTTGTTGCTACATTACACATAGCAGCTATAGATGGATAATTCTACATATGTCATGTTACTTCTGACAGTTTAAGAAGGAACAGCACATTGCACTTGCAGCCATCATGAATTCCCAAGAGTTGTGTTATTTTACGTAGTGCTGTCTTGCTCTACATTATACTTCTGCACATCTCTACATACACACATCTTTGGTCACACAAGTGTGCTTGTAAGATGAAGAAATGATAAATTTTGCACAACCCAAACTTTTTTCCACAGTATCCAAGTGTTTATTTCTGTACTTCTGAGTGTCCCAAGGAGTTAATTTCCACAAGCTCCCACCCTTACTGCTTTAAATGTGATGGCTATGAAAGTAACTTCAGAGATCTTTCCATCACCACTAGACTCCATGTGCAAGAAAACAACATACCTGACTTTTAGACTCTTGACTACTAATGACTTATGAAACATAACAGTTAAAGAAGAGGATTTCCAAAAGGAATGGTTGTTTTTAGGATTCTGGTTACCCTATATTCTCTCAGATACATCTAACAGTTATACTCTAAAATAAATGGGCATACAGCTCTGGAGAAACAATCAAAAAGCAAACGGACTTAAGTAAGTGTTCATCAGTATCTGATAACAAACAGAAAGGAAAGCAGAAAGACATAGTAGACTCGTGGGCTTTCTTTTTCTATTTATGCACATCTGCAGTAAATGCCTTTAGTTTTAATGAAAGTCACACTGCTATCTATATATACCCATATCTTCGACTTTCGTACAGTGTCTATTGCAATATCATAAACCAGATAGGCAACAATGGAAAAACATGGCTCTTGAGTAAGAAAGAGCTATTACATCTCGTTCATTTATCACATTCAATGGAAGATGTTGTTTCTGAGGATTTGTGTCCTTCCAATACACATGAGAAAAAATAGAATTGACAGACTGTAATTAAAGACCACATTAGTGCATGTGCAAAAGCAGACAACACGAAAATTTGAGGAGTAAATTTAATTCTCCCATTCCTGACCATTAAATTGTTTGGCTTTGTAATTTCAATATTTTAACATAATTTTTGTTATGTTGTGTATATCTGTAGGACCCCACTTTTTAGTTTACACCTCCTGAGGGACAGAATGCTTCAGAGTTAATGAACTTTCTCATCAGTTGGCCATTAGTTTGAACTGAAGCCAACTCATCAGGATGAAAAGCATCTTGCATCTAATGGATGTTTGGGGTTCTGTATAGAATGAGTTTGGCAGGTCTCTTTCTCTAGCTGCCACAACACAAATATGCCATAATGCTCTGCGCTAATTGGCAGATTCAGAGAAGAGGCCAAATGTTGGCTGATCTATTGAGTCTGATCTACTCTTTTTGCCCTTGGAGGAAATCTTCCACCTAAGGTATGCTGTCATGGTTTGTCAGTGTTTGTTAAGCTTACCAGATTGCCTTCTTTCAAAATCCAGAGGATAGCAGTCATGAAGGATGTCCGGTGATGCCTCTCATTATTACTAAACGCACACAACTATTTAAAGATGCAGTTTGCCAGGAATACGTTTTTTGCATGTAGGCAAACATTTCATTTTTTGCATGGAGACAAACATTTATTCAGCTAAACTGGATAAAATGTCATCCACCTCAGCACAAAACTTAGCATCTACATAAGTTTGCAAAACTCCTGTTTGCTTCAAGGAGAGTTTCTGTCCCACTCTTGTACTGACAAGTGTTTGTGTTTACCTAGAATTTCCACATATTGTAATTCTTCAACCTTTTACTTGTACATTTCAGAATGTGCGTGTGTGTGTATGTACATATAGAGAGACAGAGACACACACAAAGAGAGAGGTATATAATATCAGTACATTCAATATTTTTCCTTAGAGGAGAAAAACAAAAGTCTGTCTCTGATTGTATATATTAAGTGGAAATTTTTGTATGTCAGTGAGTGGACAGGTAAAAAGCATATTTTTCAAAAACATGTGTTTGATTCTCATCCTTTTACTATTTTTTTTTCTTCTTCTTCATTAATGCTATAAACTCAAAATTAGATCTTCCTAGCTTTCACAGATATGTACCCTGAGTTTATGTTCAGACTGGATACAGAGTTAATTCCTCCACCATGGCTGGATCAAATGTGAAAAAATGGGGAATGAAAGAAGACAAATTGAAGGATAATCTTGTTTTGTGTTTCTCTGCTCACAACCCGTTACTGCAACAGAACATGTCTCCTGACTACATGCTTCTACACTGAAACAAGACAATCATTTAAAAACCTTCATTTGCACTGTCTGCAAATAACCAGACAAAAAAGTGCCAAACTAACATGGAAGAGAGACACCTGAGCTGCTGTTTAAGCCATGCATACCAGTCTTTTCTGAATTCACTGGGGAGGATTTCAGGGAGAGATTCACCACCAGAAATCAGTCACGTTGACGCACGGAGTGAAGCATGTGTTGTCTGATGTATCATGCTTTTGGGTGCATCCTCTAAACTGAGATACTCTATGGACAATTCTATGGTGCACTCTGCTGGAAGGTGTCTGTTTTTCCAAGCACCTCATATTTTTTTATTAGTCAGGCAACAGATAAAGAGTCTACATGGAGCAGACTTCTGTTTGTTCCCGCTGTTTTCAAGGTATAATTCTGCAGCTAAACTGTGCCAGCTCTGAGGGCTGAGGATTATATTTGTTTTGCAGTGTGCAGTCTTCTCCCTCTTAAAAACACAGCGGCTGGCCTCTACTCACTTTACTCATGCTTGCTCAGTGTTTGGATATGCTTTGGGCACTTTATCTCACTTGCTGTCTCCTTTTTATTCTCTTTCTGCTTTTCCTTCTAATAATGAAAGAGCATATTGGGTTGCTATTCAAGACTTTATGTTTATGCATAAAGCATTAAATGGTGATATTTTATCAACTTCCACCCAATATGAATTCTAACCATTCTTAAGGCCTCACATGAGGCAGGAATATTGTTTCTTAAACCATTTTTTCTAAGTTACAGATCCTTTTTTCTCCCTCACAATTATTGATTTCAACTCAGGACACCTACCCATTATTGCTCAAAAAATTTCATAAGTATTTAACATTTATTTAGTCCACTTGACAGGAGAACATTTGGTGGTACATAACACCATACATAATTTAAATACTTTAGAAATGTATATGAAAAGTCTAAAAATACATTATCATACTCGCAAAACTCATAATTCCAGTTTTAGAACAACTCATTAGTACTAAACATTAAATATTACTTTAAAATGTTTTTGACTTCATGCTTTATTTTTTATGTAATCATGGAATCATAAAACATCCTGAGTTGGAAGGGGCCCATCAGGATCATTGAGTCCAACTCCTGGCCATGCACAGGACTGTCCACAAGAGTCACACCATGTGCCTGAGAGCATAGACCAAATGCTTCTTGAACTTAAAGACAGGTTTGGTGTTGTGACCACTTCCCTGGGGAGCCTGTTTCAGTGCCCAACCACTCCCTCTTGAAAAACCTTTTCCTGATGTCTAACCTATACCTCCCCTGTGTTTTTTCTCCTTGCTTGGACTATATATTTTATCAAATATGCAATGAATTAAATAGAAGAGAGAACTGTAAAACTGACATATTTAGATATCAATTGAGCCGGCAATGAAAAGAAAGGTAAACCTTTCAAACCTATATAAGCAACAATTGTTATCTGCAAGTGATTAAAGAGGGCCTTGGTGTCTAATGTTATGTTTTCAGGATAGTGTAGAATATCTCAAATTCTGTGTACATAAAATGGTGCATAGTTTTCATATGTGATTATAAAGTGAGTTAATAATTTGTATTTTACAATATTTACTGAATAAAAGGGGTCATGCTACATTTTTCCCATTCACGAGCTCTGGACCCAGACTTTCCAACCCTTTATTTATCAAAAATGAAATATTATGCTAACCATGACCTTTTAACAACAGCCTATTCACAGTGGCCAAAGGTTTTTATTTCTGACCTATTAATCTATTGTAAAATAATAATTTCCCTGAGTCTCATTTTTTTAAGGAGAAGAAAACAAAACCACAAAGATTAAAAGAATAAGGATTAAAATTCCCTAAAACAATCACCAAACACAGAATTTCTTCTTGTTTCCTCTGCCAGAACGCATCAAGCAAATACTATAATTTATAGCTTTTCCCCCCTTATAAATCATAAATCCACACAGAAAAAAAAATCAGTTCTGTACATACCTCTCTTCTAGTAATTTTAAGTTTTCCCATGTCCATTAGGCCCTTACAACCTAATCTTGCTCTGCCAATTGCTCCCATGGTGAGATCATTAAGTAAATTATTTAAAGATCAAACAGCCTGCAGTGACAATGGAGTTCCATGTAAGGTAAATGCTTCAAAGCCCCCCTCCCCCTTCTCAAATTATAGCTCTACAGGCTATTCATCACCTCTGGATGGGGCATGCCCCACCATTACTTGGCTTTTTGCTGCAGGCTAAGGTAGAACCACTAATTGGCCTTTGTAACAAAACTGACCTGTGGACAGGATAAAACTTGTTTGGAGCTTTAGAGACAACAATTATTCAAGGTTAAAAACACATCAATGCCAGAGCTACGTCACTATAATAAGGGTGAATGAATTTCTTCCTCTTGGGTCTTAATGTGAAAGAATGCGTTCATGTTGTGCCCATGACAAACAAAAGCTCCTTCAGGTAGTTGAACTGGTCCACTTTTCTTTCTTTCCCCCACCCCTTCTTTTTTAGCTCAAGGACAAGTAGGTCTATCATTTTCTTTATTTCTTCAGAGCCCCTCACAGTGAGGGCCCTTTGATCTCTGAGAATAATGGTAGATGGAACAATTTAACTGCTTCATACAGGTGCAGGAGTTTATTTGACAGGTTGTGGCTTTTATTCTAGCACATTAGCTGTGTGCATACAAATGGGCTCTTGATAGAATCAAGCAGGTAGACCAAAATTTTCAATTTTTTTTTAAGAAGCCTCAACAAAAGCCTGACCACACCTGCAATGATGGCACAATTTGAAATGCTAGATAAATTAAAGGCAGGTAAGGCCACTGTGCTCCCTGCTGTGGATGATTTTCTACAAACTAGGGAAAACAGCGGGTAGAAGCAAAAGCAGGGGGCATCAAGTAAATAAAAAGGGATCTAGTCACTTGTCATAAATTAAGGAGACCCTATATGATCTGAGTTATTTTAAAATAAATAATGCTACTAGACGAGATTTTATGTTGCATGGCCTATAACAGGATAGAATGCAGGATAGAAGCAAAATGAGTAAAAACATTTTCAAATCACATTTACTCAGACAGCACTTTTTTCCCAAAGGAACATTATCTGTATAAAATTTTTTTCCTTTACAGTTACTTATGACTAACAAAGTGAAAATCTGCCCTCAGAAGCCTTGTGAAATGAGGGTTTCTTCGCTCTTTTTTTTTGTTTGTTTTTTTTTTCCACTTAAAGTGTCGTTGAAATGGCTTGTGTAAGGGGATGCTATTCAATAGTGTACCAGCTAATAACTAGTCTGCTAAAGATTGCTTCTTCAGACTGCTACCACTTATGGAAACCACACATGAATTTTATGTTTATTTGTCTACTATCTCCTGTTTTGAGCTTGATTTTTTTTCGGTGCATTGTAATTCTTCAAAGAATATCTGCCCTCAAAGTGATGTATTCAAGAAAAACAAGGCATACATCTTGTGCTGACATAAATAATTTATTTGGAAGGATTATATCATGACTAGTAGTACAGATGTAGTTATGCTAGAGTCAAAATATTTTATACTGGTTTAGCTTATTTGACTTGTAGGAATATTTATTCAAAACGAAGTCTTTATGGCAATGTAAGTGCTTTAGCACTACAGGACTGTATAAATGTGTGACACTGTGTTTAAAATTATAAACCTTGAGGCCATGTTTACATCAGTCCATCTCTACTGACATGTCTGTGACCAAGTGCAATATGAAGAGGTAAGACAGGTGGTCAGTGCTGAGAAAAAACCTACACAGCCCTTTCCAGTCTAAACTACTGTGTTCTTAGTGAGTGTTTTGTCACTGCAGCGGGCTGGTAATGTACTGCTTCATAGCTAACAATGCTTCTGGAGGACACAGGCCCATTTATCACCTATGTGGTAACTATAGTAGCTATTAAACAGATTTGGTGAAAATTACACCCCAGTTCCCTGGGCAAAATAATGTTCTCAGATAGGCAACAGAAGTACAAGGCTGCACTGAGGAATAAAAAGTGAGGATAACTGTTTCAAATTTGTGTGTACTGAGTTACATTCAAATGTAATTTAAACATGGGGTGTTTGTTCGGGTAAACTTGTGTTTTACTCCACATAAACAATGCATTCCAGAAGAGAGTTTGAGCCACACTTAAATGTTTCATAAGAAAAGTCCTAAAGTCAAGATGAAGGTCCCAGTGTGAACTTCCTACTGACAGAGCACAGAATACTGAAATTCTGAATTGGATATAAACTACAATTTTCTGTTGACACAGTCTAAGGCAATGTAATTATTCCAGGAAGATTTCTGCTATTGTCACATCCCTAGAGGATTTCTGTGATCAGCTGATGGGAGAGGTAGTTTAACTACACTGTTTCACGCATCATTTGGCTGTTGCAGTTCCTGGGGAGCTCCATATTGCTGCAATGCTGCAGGGTAAGCAACGGTCTAGTGGAGGTCAGCAACCACCTGTAGAGTTGTGTCTCCTGACAGTCTTCCAAGAAGTTCTGCTGCTCACAAGTTGGATTGCAAATGCCTGCTGTAGGGCATGCTAACACAGTGCCTGCTGTGGACACTTCACCATGGGAAGATGCCACTCAGTAGCAGAGCAGAAAGAATGCTACCTTGTAGAGCAGCAGATCGCTGGAGAGCTCACAATTTCCATATCACTGCAGGAAATGCTGCCCAAAGCCTGTAATGCAAACATGGGCGGCTCCCCCAGACCAGGCTGGAGCCTCTGCCATGGCCGGCTGTTCTGCCGAGGGACTCACTGAGAGATCAGTATCTGAAAACAAACTCAATTCCATATTAAATTCTTTCTTCTCCACCCTACACCAGCTGTCCTAGGATGCTGACCAACAGGCGCTCCTTGTTCTAGAACAAATAGCCTCCTTCTTTGTTTGTTTGCCTGTTAATTAAAAAAGCAAACTCTCATTTGGAAAAAGCTGAACATCAGGATGTGGGAAAGACTGGCTCAGAGACACAGCAATGAGTTCTGTCGGCAGTCTGCTGCTCTAGCTCCCACAGTCAGAGTCCAAGAAATAAATATGAGGTATCCCAGCTGCCAAAATAGTTTCAGTAAAAAAAGATGTGAAATGCATTAATGATCAGATATTTCAGAATATCTAATGAGAAAAAAATTGAAGACTTACCCTGCTCTGCCTGTTTTGCCTTTGCTATTTTAACATTGGAAATAAAATATGCTGCAGCAGATTGTATTCTATTAAAGCTATAACAGGTTTATGATAGTGCTAAAACAGTGCAGCAAACATGGAAATTAGTGTAAGAGTATTTTAGGATTCTTTATTGCTCTTATTTAACTAAGTGTATAACAGCTTTGTGACACCTAAAAGTACATAAGTAGCAGCTTTTTTTTCAAGAATTGGAATTTGTACCTGGTATCTGAGCAATCAAACTTCACTTCCAAGGATTTTTCATATATAAATCTTAAAGAACTATGGAGTACCTGTTTTCTAATAGCCAACGGATTAGAAACTGAGCTACAAAAACACAACTTCCAAAAGAAGTTCATAAATAATGATATGCCAGTTGATGGACAAGTTAAAACAGGGCTGTGATAAATACTTTCTCAATGCCTCATTTTTTTCAACGAAGATTGTAATTTAAAATCAGTGCTGGTGCAATATGGCAGTGAAAGACGACATCAGATAATGTTTTTAATTTTTCTGGGTTTCTTTGAATGGATTTGAAAAAAAATATATTGCTGCTTCAGTGGACCTCATTTGCCCCTTCAGCAGATAATTAATCTGCAGCATGACTTCATGTTTTGTGTCACTGGGCATCTGAAATGAGACTCTTTTTCACACCATTGCATTGACCATGGAAACATCCATGAATTGTTCTAATGGTTCCAGTGTTTTGTCCAAATGCTGACTGTGACAAATATCTGCAGTGGCTTCCTCTGGAATCACCCTGAACTGAATGATTTCAGCTGGACTGGCATTATTCTACAGTGATGGATGTGGAGCAGCTACTGTATTTCCACTCAGAAATGCATTAGCAAGCACAGAGAGTGAAAAATTGCATTTTTTAGCAGAAATAGGTTCATATTGCAAAGCATATGGTTGCCTTGTACAGCCATTTCTGAATAGTTCAGCTGCACACTCATGCTCAGGATCATGTTACAGCTACCTGTAGTTCCCAGAAAATATAACAGCTTCACAGAGCTGCTAACTGTACCACTTTTATCTGTAATTTTTGCACCTCATCTTGGTGTAGATCCCAGCTGGACAAACCACTTTGCTGCATTTCTGGAGAGGTCTATTTTCAGAACAAGAAATAATTGGTCAGCAGGTCTTTTTCTTTCTAAATTCTCCACCTCTACCAGTTGATTCACTGCAGAGAACTCAGAAAATAGCTCAATTATTCAATTTTTTAGTTTCACTGTTAGAGATTGAAAATTTGTCTTCGCATATTTTTCAGAAATCTGGGTTTATTATGCTTTTTAAATGAGGATTGAATTTATGCTAGCTCTAGCAATTAAATTCTGCAATCTTTGCTTTCTATATGTAATTGAGAATGTAACCACCTTAACTCATTGTAAATAAAGCTATGCTTGAAGTCATAGAGGAAGTAACACAGAAAGCTGTTACTTCTCAAATGACGAATGGAGAATTGTCATGACTTGCTTATCATAAGACTCTGCTCCTGATGAATTTCAGGGATGAAGGAGCAAAACTGGGTATGGGATGAATGACTCCTCTCAAGCAATTGGCTAAAACAGCAAAGATGTTGACTTGCTAAGATTTGTAGTACAAAGTACAAAGAATAATTAATGTTATTATTATTATTTAATACCTATCAACCCTCAATTATATAATCTATTTAGTTACTACATCTGAAGATGACAGGTTAACATATCCAATGTTTCTTTTAAGCTACTATTTTGCCGTCAAAAATTAATTTAATAATTATGTATTGGTCTAGACTGTCTACATGTAGAAAATTAAGCAGCACCAAACCAAGATTTTTTTCTCACCTACATATAATAACAGAGATTTCTTGAGTTTGCAGCTGCTTGAGTGTCTGTTTACTGCATTAAAGGTTGCTCATAATCAGGGTATAATCACTTGACCTTCCAATAGCCCATTACACATGCACATTCAGCATGCAGTGACCATCACAAACAAAATTGCAGTTTGAATACTGCTGAGTGAGGCAATGCTCATCTTTTTCTCCTACAGAGCCGTGGTAACAAATCTTTCCCTGTTTGTGAACAGACCTATAGCCATCATTACATTAGGAAAAAATTCTTCACAGAAGGAATGATTGGCCATTGGAATGGGCTGCCCAGGGAGGTGGTGGAGTCACTGCCCCTGGAAGTGTTTAAAGACAGGATATTTGATGGGGTGGTGTTAGGTCATAGGTTGGACTTGGTGATCTCAAAGTTCTGTGATTCTATGATTTATACCTGAGAAGGTTTATAAAATCCAGTTGTTTTTCATGTCTCTGTTAAAAATCATGCATCTCAACAGTTTTTAAAAGGATGCAGTGTATGACAGATACTTGCAATGGTCCAGCTAAAAGGTATCCAATGTGTGGGATCCTGAAGTTCATACTTAATGCTGCAATACTTTTCTGTTCAGCAAAGGTTTTAAAAATGAATTCAAAGTCAATGAATTCAAGGGCTTAAAATCTGAGTTCTAACTGATCATACATCTTTCCAGATGTTTGGACTCACATACATGTTCAGCCAATTCACATAACTTTGCTGTCTTTGTTTCCCAAAACTCTTACCTCTCCTGCAATTTTTAATGTGCCAAATAGATTGAATGACTATTTTCCCCATTTGCTTTTTTCCTATTCCACAAGGCTTCTACTGGAGATTTTCATGTTAGATTAGCTGCATTGTCAACCTGCTCCTGAACTTTGTCTACAGATTTTATCTTGCACAGCAAGCTCCTAATTCTGGTAGTAGGGGAACTCTTTCTCTGCTGGTTCTTAAAGAACAGAAACTTTGGGTTTTGGAATAACCTCTATTTTGTGTCCCTAAATGTGCAGTTAAATCTTGTTGATGACTTTATCTACTGAATCTTTCTGAATCTTCTTGTGTTCTGAAGTGCTCATCAAAAGCAAAGTTGTAACTGATCATAAGGATGGTATGTGGGAATGCCTACACTACTAACTGGTGAAGTGCATAGAGGGAAGGAGTAGGGTTTGATTTGCTGCAAGACATTCTGAATCTAGGACCTCATGACCTCCTCATAGCTCTGCTGGCACTAAAGTTTGCTTTGGCCAATGGTCCAGGCATGCCCTGTGCCTGTGTGCAGTGTTTGCTGCTGGAGGACACTTCTACCAACAGGGAAATCATTTGGGTGATGTTATTGGTATGTTCAAGTATGCACCAACAGACTCCTGGAGATGCAAAGCAATTTTCCACTAAAGAAACCTTGCACCAGCTCATTAAATCACTAGTGTAGCTGTACCCATTAGATTCTGCAATAAAAAGCTGGTGCCAAATTGTAGGATTTTCAGTACAGGTGAAACTTGTCTTCAACGGCATGAGCAAAATTTCTGTTGGCTTAAATGGGACAGGATATCACCATCTGTACCATTTAGTGTTTCTCCTTCTCTAACAGTTGTTTGCAAAGAACTGGTTGGCCACAGAGCTCTTGCTGTTGTCACTTCTAAGTGATAACTTGCACTAAGGAACACTACAACTCTGAAATCCACCCTAAATATAAAAATAGAACACCTCCCACCTCCCCCCAAAAAACCAACCCGCAAGAGAACAAATTAAATGGACTTGTTAATCTTGTCAAGGTTGCATCACTTTCTTAAAACTTTTAAGCAAATTTTGATCCTTAGCCTTTCACTGCAAATTAAGGTCACTTTAGGGTATTCTATGAGACAAAATGTTGTTTTGGAATCTCTGTGGTGAAAACATTAGATTTTTTTAAAAACAGTTACATTCTTATTTTACTGTTTTGACATAGTTTGGTTTGACCAGCACTGATCACTTGCTGTTATAACTTGCAGTTATAAGACTAACAGTGAGTCTTCTATTGCTAGTTGTTTCTTTAATAAAAACAGCTCTATATTATTTACCAGTGCTATAGGGTTCTGTAAGTAGCCTATTACAATTAATAGGAGATGGATTTACCTGAAAATACAGATTTTTCTCTTCTTAGCCTCTGAATACTATGGAGTATTATCATTTTCACCTCCGTAGACTAAACCATAGCACTACATAATGCAACTTCAGTCCATTTTGAGATGTCTACAAATTGTCATGATTTTTTGTTAGAGCAATGATCAAATATTGATATTTCTTTATTTCATACAAATGGATACAACCTTTTTACATGCTACTTAGTCAATATATTCTGATGTTCACATTAGGGATTTGGAAATCAATGTAGTTTTCCTGTTATTCTTTTATGATTAAATCAATTGGGGTTATTTACTCATAGCAGAAAATACGGGTGATTGCAAACCCTATGGCTTGGTGAATTGCTTTCTCACTACTGCTGCCCTGTAATGAGAAGGTACAGGTTCTCTTCAGGGGTTGACTAAACTTGCTCATGTATAGCAGCAATTTGAGGTGCAGAAATTGTTTATTATTAAGGGCTAGCAATGTTTCCTGCCAAAGAGCATCTTCATCATTTGCCATTACATTAACATTGACAGAGCATGGCAATACTAAAGCCCAGCAGTGTTGATCATATGGAGGAAAATAGCAGATACTTGGTAATTCAGCTTAAACCAGCATACTTTGACTTCTAAGTTAGAGACACCAGTTAAAAGACAATGGAATAATCAAATGGATGCACAACAGGAATTTTGGATATTGTTAATGAGAATCAGAGCTACAAAAAGATAGAAGATTGTGCATTAAACAGATTTGTATTAAAACTTCACATAAAACTGCCGCAGCATAATCTGATGTTCTAGACCTGACAAATAGCTTTTGGTTATCTTTCAGAGGCAAGAATAAATATCAATTGGCACAATAGCTTTAGGTAAAGCTACAGTTAATGCATCAGAATACAAAGCTTACATTGCTGGAATCTAAGTTTCTGTGTTAATTTTTTTTTTGCATGCACCATCTATGATTTTCTTTTGGAAGGGTAAGTGTGTGTATGTCCAGAATGTACATAATTGGCCATTCCCTCTGTGCATTTAGAGAAGAGCACCTCTAATTCATTAACATTACGTGAGTTCAACCCGATTTGATTAACCTAAAACTCGATTAAGCTTGGAGTCCCACAATTCTTATTTTATGCTGCTCATTCCAGAACCTTGAATTTCAAAGCACTATAGCACCGTTAAGGAAAAAAAAAACCTAAACCTTAGAAATATTTCTTTTTGCTATAGTACCCTCTGCTTGAAATTAAGACAAAGAAAATGGCAGAATGATTGAGGTGGTGAGCTTCCCAAGCATTAAGCAAAGCACCCTTTTAAAAATCATCATGATGTGCACTCCTGTATCACAGATACGGTTGCTTTTACATATGTGATTATGTGAGAGGATTGCATCTAATTGAAGAAATCTGATTAAGTTCTTGTTCAAAAAAATCTCATGAATGTGCACGTCCCTGCTATGTATACATTTCCATCTCACCAATTTCAGCAATATTTAAGCATATACCTAATTAACTTTAAACCACAGATACTCCTGTACTGCTAATATCATGAAGATAGATCACAAAATGTTTCAGCAGTATTTTGGCTGGGCAGAGATGACAATAGTGGTAATCAAATAAATTTAACATTTTATAGAGAGGAGAACAACAAGTCTGATACCTGATTGAAAATAGGTTTTTCCTCGTTTAAGTTACAGAATTTAAAACTATTCATAGACACTTTATCAGAATTTAAGAGCCGAAAGATTCCAAATCAGATGGTCTCCTGAAAAAAAAAATACTTTTCATAAGTGAAAAATGAGGAAATACCAGCAGATGCATCGTATTGCCTTGATTCACTAAAGCTGTTGTAAGTTTGAGCATCACGAGTCTTCTCCAGATTTCAGCAAATGGAGGTTCCTGCCTAGTTTTTGTATGCACTCGACTTATTTGATAAAGAATACACCTCATAAAGCAAAATTTAGATTTTGGGAAACAGAGGAAAACACAGAGTTTTTAAAGTGAAGTCTTGGAAAAATGTCATGACTGCCAAGTCTTAATCAAAATTGTTTTTATGGCCGAGTTCTAAACTTCTAAAATCTGAGTCTCTATTTGAAGAACTTACAGATCTTTAATTATATCAATAAGACTGAATACCTCTTCAATAAAAGTCAGGTGCCAATCCATACGACTACATCTTAACACACAAGCAAACACAAAGGTGAACAACAGCAAGTGTGAGAAGGCAGCAGTGTATTTAGATCTCACTCAAAAATCAGTGGAAGTAATGTCTCTCCCTTGACATCAGCAATCCCACAATTTGAGCTCATTGACGAACGTTTTACAAAATATTTTCTCTATTTTCTCTTTCTTCCTCCCTTTTAATCTAAATAGGTAAAGATTGAAACCTCCTGTGCACACAAATCCTGAAGTCCATCCTTCCCAAAGCACCCCTAGAATGCTTTTGTTTCTGTGGAAACTGGTCATCCAAATCTCATCGTTTTGGGAAACTGAGTCAAATGTGGAAAAAAATGTGGAAATGTAGACTGGAGGGACAAAGAAAGCATGTGGATTTTTATGCATTTTATATCTCTGGATTTGGTGGTGCATTAAAGATCCAGATCTCAAAATCAAATCCAGCATGAACATAGACTTGGAAAAAATGACTTAAAAATATGTCATGGCTAAAATATTTGAAATGGACAACAATGACTGAAGCACGTGGTGAAGTCTGCTACCTGAGGTTGCCAGGACCCCTGTTATCAGGAACAGATATAATTCAGTTTGAAAGTAATGAAGGTATAGACAGGTGTCAAAATATCTGAATGCTTTATACAAATATTTTTTAACAGTTGTAGAAAAGTGACTGTGTAATATACTGAGCTGATTCCTACTTTGACTTATACAACTGCAAATCTAGTATATTTGTCTTGATTTCACCATTGTGTGAGGAAAGCAGAATGTGTCTTTGGAACCTTAAAAAACTGATTTCAAAATTCATCACACTTCTGAAACAAAACACTGCAAAATTCACACTCAATAAAATAACTTTTCACTAGTTATTATTTCACTAATATCCTTCTCTCT
Organism: Calyptomena viridis; assembly: GCA_013390005.1. NCBI lineage: Eukaryota > Metazoa > Chordata > Aves > Passeriformes > Eurylaimidae > Calyptomena > Calyptomena viridis. The sequence continues at coordinate 14,256 of WEIV01019605.1, read as the reverse complement.
CTCTCCTCTGTGAAATGACTTTGCATACCCTTACATCTTGCCAGACAGCAAAGGGAAGCTTCCCTCATAGCTTATGGGAGGGCATTTTCAGAGTCCGTGTTAGTGGCATGCTGGAAAAGTGCTGCTTCCCTCCTTTCCCAGTACTGTCAGCAACTCATTCAGCATCCTCCTTCCTCAGCAGCCTGAATCTGGCCAAGCATTCCAAGATCATTTCCAAACCTGGCTGTCCTTCAAGCCGTCATCTTGGTACATGTCGCCAGCAAAATGCCAGTGGCCAGCTCCCTCTGGGTAAGCAATCTTCCTAATGAAAATTGGTCTGAAGTAATTATCAAAAATAGTGTTTTGCATATAAGCAACACAGTTAAATACCTTGATGGAATCTAGTAAATTTTAAGTACAATTTTTTAGGGTGTGAGTGACAGGCTCTTTGAAAAGANATGAAAGCTACCCACAGTGAGTAGGACTGCTTATAAAACCACTGTGAGTGGTTTGAAGAAAATATTTCTTACTAACTTGGAAATTCTGGATACAATTAAATAAATTTAGAATNAGACTTCAATCTTGATTTGCTAATAAAGACAATACCCCAAAGGTTTTTTCCAGCTGCAGCCCCTGAAGCACAAATGTTGAGCATGTATCACACAGAACTGTCAGTTACTAGTGGAGCCAGAAAATTGTTGTTTCAAATGTTACAGTACAGGAAAATCGCCTCTCTGCACTTGCTGCCAAAAAAATGACAGCTTAATTTATGCCATGCTGAAGCTACATTACAGAGCCATTCAGCCTGGCAGTTAAGTACACTCCATGCTCACATCTTTCCCCTGTGCAAGTGCACTGGGGAGAAATACACAGGGACTGTAATAAGGACAATTGGCTGCAGTGTTTTCCGTGTCACTGGAACTAAATGCAGGTGAAACAGTATCAGCAATAAAATACATCACCTGAACCTCATATGCAAAACACCACTCAGTGTGTAGATTCACGAACAATCAGGAAGGATGTGTGACAGAATTGTTATGCATGAAGTGGATTATAAAGAGGTTTGCTTGTGTCAGACCTCTGGATTTTATGTTGAAGGGAGGTGCTGAGGTATTACCCATGCCTTTGAAAATTATGTCAGTATCCTTGGTTCAGACCTTCAAAACTTGGCAATGTTTACACTTTCTGAAATTAAAAATCTGACAGTATTAAAGCACAGCCTACTGTCGATATTTGTCATCAAGGTTTTCAGAAGATATTAAAGATGCACATCACATTATTTAAAATGAACCATCAGCCAAACAAATCCCATAAAATTATCA